>JALPQI010012193.1:0-42195 GCA_025490895.1 Thaumatotibia leucotreta
GATATTCGGTAGCTGCCCTCATTTTCCCAAAAAGAATTTCCACCCTGTATATAAGGGCTTGTCCATAAATCACGTCATACGATTTTGGACTATTGTAGACTCCCCCCATATGACTAGCCAATATGACGTGTAATTTATGGTAACGTGTAACTTAAGTAGTCATTTAATATCACTTGAATTTACGTACTTTACTAAGCCCACGCGATGGGAAAAAACTTTTTTGCCAACTTCGAGGTAAATGTCCGCGAAGTTTTAAAACTCAGTTCTGGATTAGGATAGTTTTTTTTGTTTTAATAGCTACTGCTGTCCAGCAGAGAGTAACAAAAAATTACACGTGATTTGTCCGATGACCCCCCTCCCCTATGGTGATAATTGGTGATGTTTCTTGACCCCCCCTCCCCTATACAGTATGGCGTCATTAATAGACAAGCCCTAATAGAAAAAGGGAGGTAAGATTAACACAACCACAATCTTCCACAAATTGACCTAGTCCCACGATAAGTTCAATATTTCATCACACTTGCTGTCTAATTGCGCCATTGCTTGCGTGCGTAGCGGGAGTAATAGATAAGTGAAATTCTCTAGGGAGTAATAAAAAATGTCAGTACGTCGTTTAATAAATATTTATGTAATATTTTCTTCGGTTACCGCGAGGATTACACATGAAATAAAACTATGAAAACGGATAAACTCGCGTATATTAACTAATTTTTACTTCATTCCGACGTTTCGAACCTTTTACAGGGTTCGTGGTAATAAATAATAATAATATACTGTAATATACGCGAGTTTATCCGTTTTCATAGTTTTATTTCAAATATATATGTCTTAAAACTTATTTTTTGTCAGCAAGTGTGATAAAAAACATTGTATGCATCACGGTCGGTGAGCGGAATACTAATTAGAGTTATAAAAGCCCTCCGCCTAACGGCGTAGGACTTCTAACACTCTCGTTAGTAATACCGTACTTACCTCCCTTGATGCACAATGTACTATTTCCTCCGTCCAAGGATTTTGAATCCACTCTTTCATGTTCATATATTCATGAATGTGAGCACTGTGAGGTTACAAACATGGAACTCCTCCCTCTGTCACGATATGTCACATTTTGTGGACCCCCTCGCTCCCCCTTGAGGTGTGATGTAATTAATGGATGATCCCCAAGGGGGTACAAATGCAGTGGATTAATATAGGTTGTGTTTCAGGAGCGGTGGTGCAGCCGCTGCCGACAGCGCACCTGATCTTCCGAGCGCCTTCTCCCGCCGCCGGCCATTGCTGGCTCGACGGGCTGGAACTAGCTCTCCGCTGCAGCAATGCCATGCTCAGGTACGTCCTCTCTCCTAACGTGATCGTCCGTGATTGCTTCTTGGATATAGGACCTCGCGTGATTTATGGACAAGACCTATCCCTAAAGAATAGGCTACTTGACTCATATCAAATTTAGTGCAAAAGAATATTATTTTCTGTAGTATTTATTGAAAAGATCAATATTTTTCGATTACGGTGTATTAAAAGTGTTTGATGGATACATATTTTTTATTGAAAAATTTGTTTTATTTTTTTAAATTTTGTATTCTGAAAACGGTGTCGGCCATGATGTGACGTCATAGGATCTTAAACTAACTTCATGCCGAATCTTATACGAGTGAAATTCGCCATGGACATGTAGGCATGTAGCTTTGCTGTGACATTGACATAACATAAGTGAGTTGTCAAATGTTTGTTTTCGGTTTGAGTGACGTCACACCACAGATAATCTAAGCATTAACATGGCTAGTATCGTTTTCGCCCGGTAACGAAAGTTTAAATTTTAAGTTATAATTTTGCGGTTTTCTAGGTCGTGAAAAAATATATTTATATTTTTTCCCGTTAATCAGATATTGATTAATAATATAAGACAAACTTTAAAAATGGGTCAAGTAGCCTATTGCCGAATTTCTTGGTACGTGTGGGAATATTGATCCTTAATGGATCCTTTTATCTATACATACACTCTGGATCATGGAGTAGAATGAGGGTTTTCTGAAATGACGCTCACCAGGGCGGCAGCGCTGAGGCGTCAGGTCCAGAAACTTGTCTAAATTCTCAGAACGCCTATAGTTTCGTGTTTAAATGTTTTGTATCATCATCATCATCATCAGCCAATTGACGTCCACTGCTGGACATAGGCCTCCCCCAGAGAGTTCCACAAAGATCGGTCGTGAGCTGTCCGCATCCATTGGACACCCGCAACCTTTACCATGTTTTGTATGAGTTAATAAAATTATATAAAAAGATAAAAATACCTTCTAGTCTGTTTTTATTTGGAGTTAGATAATTGTGTTTCTTAGCGGGACCTTACGGCTAAGTGGCGCCAACTAGTGGCATACGTTTTCGAGATAACCCTCAAGGTCCTAGGGGCGGTCATGCTGAGAAACTTTCACTATGGAGACTACAAGAAATCACGATAAAAGAATCCTCCTAAATAAGAGTTTTTTTCGCCATTTCTTGTTTGTCGCGATAGTGAAAATTGCTCAATGTCACCGAACGGTGACGTTGAGCTATAGTATCCTGTATCCTATAGCAATAGTATCCTGTTCACTCTTGCTCCGCGAGCCATATTGGCTACAATTCACTGAATTAATAAACAAATAAATATCTTGGGACATCTTACGCAAGTCGATCTAGTCGCACACTAAGCTCAATTAAGGCTTGTGATGTGGATATTATCAAATCGGAATCAGAAAAGGTTTCCAGCCCCCAACCTCCAGCTTCGTAGGCAGGGTCACTACCAACTAGTCTACGGAAGCTGTCTATAATAATGATCCTATTTTTCATACTTGCTGTCTAAGCGCACCATTGCTTGCATGCATAGCGGGAGGAATAGAAAAGTGAATTTAATTTTTCTAAAAATATATTTTGTCTTACCTATGACTAATTATTTGCTCGCAAGTGTGACGAAAAACATCGTATGCATCACGGTCGGTAAGCGGTATGCTAACTCGAGTCATTAAAAGACTTCCAACACTCTCATTACTATAGATAGTTCCTCGAGAGTTGAGGTCATGCACACATCTACATGTCATGTAAACACACGGCGAATTTGAAATTAGTGTTATTTTTTCGTACTGACAGCAAACCCAATTGCAACTGTAAGATTGACCAAAAAGTTTCTTCAAGGGATTTGCTTCAATATTTTGACGCGAGTCATTCATTCATTCACTACATTTTTTGCAATTAGTACTTCATTTGGATGTGTGTGTAATCATTCACCTCAACTATGGTGAAATTACCTATAATACCGTACTTACTCCCATAGATGCACAATGCAGTAATTGTTCAAAATACAATAGTTTGATAAATTCAAATCCAGTTATACATGTTTATTTAATATCCTTGTTAAATTAATACAGACATAATTTTCAGCGATCCGTCTCCTTCTTTTCCAATTCTTTATCTGACATTTTTCTTCTTTTGTTTCCAACCAGTACGTCGTCCAATCGTTATGTTCCTATTTTTTTAATTATAAAGACTACTTTACACGATGGTAAATTAATATTCACAAACAGCAAATATATTAAGACTCGTGTACACAATGTTTTTCTACATTAAAACAGATGTTTGTTATTTTATATTGAAATCATCACAATAGTAATCGGATCGCCGCAACAATGAACCTTATCGCACTAAACATAAGGTCTCCGCAGGTGTTCCCGCTCGCGACCGGAGCAGACGGTCCCGGATGCACCGACAGACAGTAATATATCTCACGAAGAATTGGAGAAGCATTTCAACGAACACGGTAAGTCATTACTGGAAACATACAGGGTGCCTAAGGACAGCTTCATGACCGTTATTAACCACTCACATGCTTTGATTTTTGCGATAGACTCTTATGTAAAATAAGAGTGATGACATGTAACAAAAGCTATATGAAGCAAGTGAGTTGTTAATAATACAGTGATCGATATCAACGTGCATTTTTCGTGGCAAAGACTGACAGAAAAAAAACCGGTCTATACTCTGTTTGGTTAGGTATTTAAAAAAGGTAAACAATCTTGCAGTATATTTTTATTGAAAACTCGTGGCGATGTCTAGATTGTCTATGTACCGTAATGTTGGCATGACAATATATCGATATTAATACTTTAAGTACAACTTGGGAAAAATGCAATTAAAATAAATTGCAGTAATTTACCAAAATTGTTGTAGTTGATTTCAATATGTTTTTGATATAAAATGGTACTAATTCATTCTCTTTCTGACAGAGGACGCAAAATCGATAATCCTCTATTTACGTAAATAGTGAAATTATCGCTGATATTTCGACATTTCTAATCACTAGTGATTGTCTTTGATCATCTTTGACGTTTTGTTTGTTTACATGATAAGACAAGTAAGGATGAATGCACTGTAAATTATTATATTTTTTATAATATTAGGTAATAACTTACATGTGTATTTGGTTTTTCTGTTAACCATACTTTGCCACCAATACTGCACATTGATAACGATTATTTCTATGAGCAGGTCTATATGGCTCCCTTTTTCTTCCCGTCAGAAAAACGAGAGGCACGTAAAACTAAAGATTAGATATTGTCATTTCGGTCACGTTAAGAGATTGTATTTTATTAAATTATTTGTTATTATTACATAATTGGTTTACAGATATCTTATAAATTTTCAACTGTTATAAAATAACAGGTATCCAAATTTTTTACTAATTATATTTACGCGTATCGCTAAATCGCACTTGGGTTTGGTACGCTCGTATTTGTGATTGTTTGCTATGAAATATCGTATACATTTTGAAATTTATTTCGTGTGTTATCGCCACTTATCGCTCTAAATTGACGGCTATTTACTCTAAAATTCGTATAAAACTCTAATATTACATCCGTTTTCATTTAACGCCAATGTTCGTCCGTATATACGTTTTAATTTACTATGACAATGATATATTATTTATCAATTACTATACTCTAAATTCACACTTACTCTAAAAAAAATCACTCTTTCTTACCAACGAAAATACTTATTTTCTGACGTATGTTTTTAAATTACACTAAATTCCCTCCAATCAAAATAATATACGTTTACTTACCGACGCAAATGAATAACCATGATTTCGTAATGTATGAACTTTAAATATGTTGTCAAATAAAAATTACTATTTACTCTAACATACTCGAAAGTAGAACCACCTATGTCACCATTATTATCAGTATCCGATTACTCCCCAAGGGAGAGAAAGGAGAAAAAGATATCAAAATGGGCTCAATTCATGGAAACTATCGATCTTATGTCACACCACGAAAGCACGCCAGACAGAGACATCACTATCAGAAGCAATGTAACCAGCCCAGCAAATAAAATGCTTGTTGAACCGAAACCAAGCAGACTAACTAAAAGTCTGGCTTCTAGCCCGCTAAAACTGGAGCTCTCAAAGCTAAAATGCTTTGAAATACCGAAACTATCTATTTTAGATAGAAAAGAAAAAATCTCACCATCAGCTATCGAAGAAAATATACTCAAACTGATGATAAATTTACCTAAAAGAAGAAGTTCAACCCCTTCTACGAAGTTAACCCAGAAGAGGATAAGTGATTTGAGAAAATCGGGGGCAAAAACGGACAGTGAGGACGATTTTAAGGGGAAGACCGAAATTCTATGTGATACGCCTGATAATATTATTATAAGGACGGCACCGTCCGCTGAGAGGGTCAGGAGGTATAGCTCTTCTAGTACGGATGAAATTTGCGAAGATTATGGGAGGTATGTTCGTTTTTTAACGGGTTTTGGGATTTTGAATAATCAATGTCCATTTGCATTTGATGGAGGGATTTGTCACTCCCGTTAATAGGGCATTAGTCACGCCTAAATGTCATTGGCTCTGATCATTTCAGTGACAGAGTTTCAAAATAAGGTGGTAATTGCGATAGCCCTATAAAGTTTTAATATTAACCTAGTAAGGCCTGATGTGCATTACAATGCAAACTTCAACCTTTTGAAAGCCATATGCTTTGTTTGATTTTGCAAACAAACGAAATTCAGCACTATACCTTACACAAGGTTCAAAATATGATTTAATGAAAATAGCATGGTGGACCTTATCAAGATATGTCCACAAAATTACTTTTTTCTTTCCGTTTTAACCAAAAATACAAAAATAAATAAGGGACTTTTTTATCATTCAAAAGGAACAAGTATGGAAATAATGTTAAAAGAAAAATAAATACCTATCGATGAAATACATTTTATTAAAATACCTAAAGCGTTTTATAGGTATTTATTTCTAATCTCAACGTAATATTATTCCAACCAGACATACACAATCGCCATACCCTCAAACGTACACACCACAGAAATATTCTCTCATCGACTATCGGAAACTACCCTCAGCGAGCTACTTGTCGTGTCAGACGGAGAGACGGGACGATAGGGTATCCTCGCAAAACGTGTATGTCGCGGGGAAGATCGTTTGTAACGAGGGTAAGATCGGACTGCTAAGTGCAGTCCACTATAAAAAGATGTATCCACTTTTTTACCGTATTAAATTGAAGTAAGAAAATGTGGATACATAACTATCGATTGAATTTTAATTTATAGTGTAATTTAAGTAGATTACTAGCAAGTTTGTTTGTGTTAAGGCGTTTATAAATTCATTCAAAAATGACTAACATAGTAGCTAATTGTCTAGCTGTTCGAATTTAATTTAAATTCTTTTGCTACTGTCATGCTTCATGATTTTCATGAAACTGTGGCTACATACAATCACTCTTATATTACATAGCCAAACAATTTCGTAAAAATCAAAACACGTGAGTAATTAGGTATAACATATCTATATGGCAGACTAATCAACCATCTTATTAAGGTGCATTTAAACCAAATGAGCATTATATAAATAACATGTACATTTTTAAGTAATTTGAGGTGCATTTAATTGTTAGTTGTTAGAAAACTTGTTACGATTCACGATTTTAATTTCACCCTGTATATTCAATAATCACCAAATAAAAATAAATAAATCGGCTTCAAACGATTTCTCCAAGATCCCATCATCAGACCCGCACGAAAAAGTTGACTGACCCAAATACAGAGAAAAATCAGTTAAATTGAAAACATCATCCTTTTTTGAAGTCGCTCAAAAAAGTATCGACACTATTAAATGGGTGAATCAACTTTTTTCTGTCTGTTATTACCATGGTTACGGTCGCCTGAGTCACGCTGGTTTTATGCATAATTAAATTATGCCATTTAAACTATGCAAACATGCATTTTTCTGGTGTTAATAAACCCTTTCCTTGATGGGCCATCTACATACATGCATGTTTGCATAAATTAAGTAGCATAATTTTGCATAAAACCAGCGTGACTCAGGCGACCGTAACCATGGCAATAACAGACAGAAAAAAGTTGTATCACCCAATTATACACCGTATATTTCTGTACTAAAGGTGTAAATTAGATTTGAAATGCAAACGAGAGTAAAAGTTAACAAACAAATAGCTCACGTGTAGGTATTGTTCAAAGGTCACGGTTGGCCGTGTATATTTCATTACCTAGCCGTCCTTCGTGTATGTAAACTCTAAAAGTAGCACACACGCCTTGTTAGTGTATGGTCACCGTTATTAGAAGCTGCGAATAATATAAACAAGCCTTTCAAAGAATACGGGTCAGGCGTCATTTGTCATAGAAAATACTGCAAATGGGTTTTCATCACACTTGCTGTCTAAGCGCGCCATTGTTTGCGCGCGCAGCGGGAGTAATAGAAAAGTGAAACTCTCTAGGGAGTAATAGAAATGTCAGTACGTCATATGAAATTATTTCTTAAAACTTTTTTTTTTCGGCAAGTGTGATGAAAAACTTTGTATGCATCACGGTCGGTAAGCGGAATACTAACTCGAGTCATCAAAAGCCTCTCTATCTAACACTCTCGTTAGTAGTTCCGTACTTACCTCCCTTGATGCACAATGTACTATTATATCGAACAGAGTTTTCAAATATATTTAAAAATTTAGCAAAACTGGTTACTCACGTAAGTTAAGTCGATAATAGCTCGACATGTTATCGATATCCAAATAAACACGAACACCCTCTATAGTCGTTAGGTGAAAAGTGATAAAAATACGAATGTCATATTTTATTGGCCGGTACTGTATCATCAGCATCACTCTGCGACCATATATAACATGGACGTCTAACGCCGGCTCAAAAATGCCCCCAAAAACAGTTGTTCAATTGTGCCAAGATGGGCAGGACATAGCAATTTTCTTAACACCGCGCATATTTCGGCGCCACATCTTTCTCAATCGCACAATTGTTTTTGGGGCCATTTTCGAGCTCACCTTAGATATCCATGTTTATATATGGTCGGAACTACGACGGTTGTCAATTATGTATCTTATTTACACGGCTTTAAGTACACGGACATAGATAATGTATTGTTTTTAAAATTCAGTACTTTATCGCGGTCAGTACCGCGTGGTCGCGTCTTTGATGATTATAAATATTCGTATCAGTACCCATGTTTTTGTGTGTGAGTGATCGGAACTATAATGTGCAAAATTTTAAGTAAACTTGTCAAGTTGACATTGCGTCGTTTTCAAAAATACAAATATACCGGTCAATTGCAAAAAGATTTTTCATAATTAAAGGTTACTGAAAATGTTCTATGAGCGATTAACAATACGAAACTATATCTTTTAAATTTGCCCCCTTTTACTAGTGCTGATGTTTGTTGGACAGTGTATACCACATAGTTTGTGGGTTATTGTCCGCCGGAAAAACAAAAGTTGACCATTCGGTGGTCAAAAGTTAACAGCTTTTATAAATGCTACGATTTGATTGCATAGGGCTATAGCCCGGGGAACCTACACACTCCGGCAATGAAAACGGGTCAGGTGGTTTTTTTCATAATGCAAACATGGATATTTCAAATATTTTTTAAAAATATTTATAGTGAAGTTAAAATCTATTTTTAAATTAGGTTGTATTGGAATTGCCCTAAATTTATAAAGAAACACAAAAAAACTTTAAAATTGTCGTTATGTCTGTTTGTATAGACAAAAATGTAGACCGTTTAAGAAAACCACCTAAAATGTATGGTAAATCGAGTTTTTTAATTATGAGTTGCTATTTTTATATCTACGGAGTTATCTGACGTTAAAGTTCCGTGTTTTTCGAATCGGGTGAGAACTTCAGGGAAATTCCAATGCATTCTGATGTTAAAAACGGTTCCACTTGTATTATAAATATTTATTTTAAATATTTGTAATCAGCATGTTTCCAGTATTTTCTGTGAAGAAATCCACCTGACCCGTATTCAGTGACCGCGAGTGTAGTTGCAACGTCAATTGTTTTATCCCAAAATGAGTACAGGAATTCCTTAACTTTAGGTATGTCCACCGAAAAGATATCGTCTTTTCGGTAGACATACCTAAATCTTACAATGACCCTTGTATGCTGCGACCATATATAACATGGACGTTAACGCCAGCTCAAAAATGCCCCCAAAACCAATTGTTCAATTGTGCCAAGATGGGCAGGACATAGTGCTTTTCGTGACACCGCGCATAATTTCGGCGCAACATCTTTGACAAATGTTTATAGAATATAGCCAATCAAAACTTTGACAGACCAATCACAACTGTTTTTAAATGGCGGTTTAAGTTTTTATAGGTTGATATTGAAATTCATTACCGTGATGTATTGAAGAGGGGGTGACAGTTGACAACTAAAATTCAGTCCAATTTTTGAAAGGCAATTTAGTATGGCGTGCGGTTTCCATGTT
The DNA here is from genome assembly GCA_025490895.1 of Thaumatotibia leucotreta. NCBI lineage: Eukaryota > Metazoa > Arthropoda > Insecta > Lepidoptera > Tortricidae > Thaumatotibia > Thaumatotibia leucotreta. The sequence continues at coordinate 9,776 of JALPQI010012193.1, forward strand.
TTATTTGTTCGTAGCTTGTATGACTAACTTCCGTAAAACAATTGACGCTATCGTGATTTTTGTTATTAACTATGTACAATTTTTTTGGAATTGACCCTTGGGTAACTTTGACAAAACTTATCTTGAATGTAAGTTTTGCTATGTCATCTCTAGTTTTGTTAAATTTTGGCAGTGATGTTGGTATTTTTATTCCGTGAAGAAAAATATTGTAAAAAACAGATATCGTTAGAAGGTCAGATAGCAGTATCTTTCGTAAAACTAGTGCTCATGCAAATTCTTGGGATTAGATTGCCGAACGGAGCTTTGGCAAAAAGCGTTGCATAATTTAAGTAGCATAATTTTGTATAAAACCAGCGTGACTCAGGTGACTGTAACCGTGGCAATAAGAGACAGAAAAAAGTTGATTTACCCATATTTGGGTCACTTCTTTGATATAGATATTAATTGGTAGGCTGGTAGACTCAATGAGCTGAGTAAGATCCACTACATTTCGAAAAATGTATGAAACATTCCTTTTTTGTAACCAAAAATATATAAAAATCTGGTAACAAAAACGTAAAGTTACATAACTTCCTGGGACAACAACAAGGTACATAACATAAAGTAACATAATCACAAAATAAAAATATAAAAACTGATTTTTCTAATATCCCATCATCAGATCCCGACTTAGTGCCAACGGGACCATCGAAGGGTTACACCCGTTCGTATAAAAATAAGAATTCTGTCGAATTGGGAACCTCCGGTAGGCGTAGCGTGGGCCTACCCAAGGTGCACTGATGATTGGTTGGACTGGTCAGTCATTGTGGCAATCTTTGAGGGAGACCTATGTTCAGCAGTGGACATCTTTCGGCTGATGTGATGTTAATAAAATAAATAATAAATAAATAAATATCTTGGGATATCTTACACAAATCGGCCTAGTCCCACGGTAAGCTCAATTAAGGCTTGTGATGTGGGTACTAGGCGATGATATACAGGGTGGTCCAAACTTTGATGTCAAAAAATTTTTTTTAGATTCCTCACGTCATGAGCTATCAGAATATACCCCATGTATGTTTGCCGATTTTTTAAAGTTTTCGAGTTATGAATTTTTGAAAAAAAATTTTGAGAAATTCTGGAATGAAGAAATAATTTAATAAAAAAAAAACTGTTAGGTTTTTTAACTAGTTTATTTTTGTAAAAGTATTACTACAAATAAAGCATTTACTGACAAAAAAAAATGCGTCCTCACTTTGATACAAGTAGGATAAAAAAATAGCAAATTCAAAATTTTACGCTAAAAACGCATCAAAATAGCATTAATGTACGTAAATAAAAAAAATAAAACTTATCCCAAGGATTTTTGGTAATGTAAAGACTGCCCTAGACCTTAAACCTTCGTAAAAGCAAAAAAAAAGTGATACTTAATAATGAGGATTTTTCGCAGTAGTCGGTCAAATAAACGTCAGACAAAAAAAAAAAAATTTTTTGGCAGCTTTTCGTATTGGATAATTGATTAACGCTAACGTGACCGTTACTTTCTAACTCATGGTACTAAAGACCTGTTTTAGAAAGACTAAGCCAATAATTGACTGTATTCCGACCAACTCGACATCAGACGTGCCTATTTTGCGTTGTCCCAACGCTGGCCTACTTGTTGGGGACTTCACATACACCCTTGAATATATGCAGGTTTCTCCACGATGTTTTCCTTCACCGTAAAGCACTTGCAAATGTGAAACTGTTTGTATGGCGTGCGACTTCTATTTATTTATTCGTAGAATTCCTAGGCTGGCATTTTTCCCGATACGTCTACTGTTTTTGGAATTCAAATACTAGTCTGGTATATCTCGGTTTTTGCTTTTGGAGACTGAACCAAAGAATTTATCTCGGCACTGGTTTTACAATAGCGACTACTATCTGGGGCCTATTTCTCGAAAGCTTGTAACTTGTAATACAAGCGGAAGTCCTTGTCTAATTAATAGTGTCTAAAAGAGAATTCCGCTTGTATTACAAGTTACAAGCTTTTGAGAAATGGGCCCCTGGCCCCTATTTTACCACGTTGACAGGTGCTACAATTGTACATTTACTGTTTCTCCAATCGGGCGTCTATAGGCTATAGTTACCGAAATAAAATAGCTAGCAACATAAAATGTAGTGTAGGAACTTTAACCAGCAGCTAATAACTACTTTTTAGCGAAGTAAATTTACAATTAGCTATGTAAAGTTTTCCCAAGGTATAAATATTATATTTTTCTCTAATAGCCGTCGTCTTTAAGTTTCAAGAAAACACAGATCTTTTTTTTTGTTTCCTACAAATTGTTGATAATATTATTTCAAGTGAGTTTGGTGACATTTGTGTAGTTTTATGGATGCAGTTTTATGAAATAAAAGAGCCGCATTTTCTTGAACCTTAAGACGACAGCTATCAGGGAAAAATATAATATTCATACGTTCAGAAAACATGACATAGCCAATTGTCACCAAAACACGACAATTTGTAGCGAAATTCCGATATAAGCCGGACCATCGATAGGAAGCGGTAACTGTAGCCTATGGAGCTCTGTAACGTCAGTAACAGTGATATTTTACAATTGTAGCACCTGTGGGCGCCGAGTCAAAAAGTCTTGAAAGATTTTTTGTTAAAGACTGGTTTTTATCAAAGTTTTACGAATGCAACTGCTCTGACTGAGAAAATCAGACCTTAACTGGTCTTCATAAAAAAAATGGACCATGAACTCAATAAGTTCTTCTCCGCTGGCTTAAAAGAGAAGACACGCAGAAGATCCAGCTTCTTCTCTCTCCTTACAAGGAGGAAGAGACATGCGTCTGAATCTGACAGCTTTCCGAGGAAGTTCTCCGTGGATTCCGCCATTTTGTCAGATTTTAGGAAGGGGCTAGTGAGGAGAGATGACACAGATAGCAATGGAGGTAAGATTTTTTTTATTTGAAATGGGCTTACAATGGCCACAGACTAGCTGAAGGCAGAGACGTGGCCTACGATGGAGCAAGTCTCAGAAGGTGCCTATTCACCCTTGACTTGAAGGCTGACGGGTTATATGAACTCGAAAATATAGACGAGGGAATTCCACTCCTTGGCAGTACGCGTAAGAAAAGAAGCAAAGCGCTTCGTGCGAATAAATAGAATATCTACCAAGTTTGAAATCAAATCAATAGTAAATTACATCAGAGGGCGGGAAAATGAGGAATTCCGGCCAAGTTGGTATATATAGTTGGTTAGGTAACGAGGCCGGTAATCCGTTTTCACGCCGAGGCATGAATTGTGCTTTTCTCAAACATACAAAGAAATACAAAAAAAATAATGACAATTTTGTCGAAATTTAAAAAAAAAAATACTTTGCAGGCCTAGGCCTGCTAGTTAATTTGTTACGGCTTAAAAAAAATTGTACATTTTTCAATGATTCAAAAATGATAAGTTATTGATAACTTTTAATTCAAGTACCTAAATGAACCCATAATAATGAAAAATACATGAACAAGAAATTACAAAAAAACGATTTTTTTTATTACAATATGTGGAAATGATTGTTGATCAGCTTATTAATGCACAGTTTAAGTTCAAGTTTTCGCCCCGGTTGTAGGCCACACACTGTATAAATCATAAATCACCATATCAGCTTAAAAACTTATATCGCGTGATAATGATATTGAGACAACGAATTCACCTTTTTTGAAAATACAGGGTGGTTTTCGATAATATGTACATACGAAAAGGGTATAAATTCCAGTTGATTTCGATTTTATTTATTTTTTTCCTTTTTTATCCATGGGTCGATGCAACATGTGATGGTTATTTGATTAGAAAAATAAAATTTAAGAAATAATGATAATGTCTGCATTTTTTCAAGAAAAATTTAGTTTTCTGAAAATAGTGAAAAAAAAATTGGTATTTTCATCAATATTTTTTTTTCGGATTTTTTGTTCTGCATGTTAATTTTTTTATTATTAGTAATAAATAATAGCCTGTCTATTAATAATTACGCTTCATTTTTTCTGTCGTATTTAAACGTCTAAACACAAAGCTACAGCTTTTAGTAAAAATTAAAAAAAAAAGTAATGGCTAAAATCCAAAAATAAAAACGGTTTCGCCGATAAAATGACCTGGAATTTATACCCTTTTCGTATGTATAGTTCGGGAAATATTATTTGACCGACTCTTATCTCACTTACGACCTTTTGTTTTGCGTCATTAACAATAGAAATGTGCTCTACTGCTGATTGTCTATGTCTAGTAAGTGTTAATGCAAAACAAAAGGTCGTAAGTAAGATAACAGTCAGTCAAATAATATTTCTCGAACTATACAGATTATCGAAAACCACTCTGTATAACTGTCATGACTCTCACTCATATTACTCCTACACCATTGTCCATGAGTTTTTGCTAATTATAAAATAAACAATCAAAAACATATTTGACCTTGTTTTTTCAGAATAATGATGTAAATTTGAATATGATGACTGCTGTGAACCATTGTATCGTAGGTCAAAAATCCTAACCTTGGGTCAGGCATGTCAGTTATATTATATGGCACATTAGAACAAGAAAAGGGAGTCGAAATTAACAGGGTATTTCTCAGAGCGTACCTAAAAGGACATCTCATTCATCTGGTCACTTATTTTTGGAAGTGGCTGCATCTTTTAGTACCATTTTCAGTCGTCAGATACAGCACCCGTTTCTCTATAACACAACCAAAACCAACCTCAAATCATTCAGCCACTTCCAAAAAAATGTAACCAGATTAATGAGATGTCCGTTTACGCTCTGAGAAATGCCCAACATTAAAACTTGGGATTTGAAAAGTAATGTTCTTTATTATCAGTATTATCAGTATCACTGTATCAGTTTGTCAGCCTCCGTAGCCTAGTTGGTAGTGACCCTGCCTACGAAGCTGGAGGTCCCGGGTTCGAATCCCGGAGAGGGCATTATTTGTGTATTTATTTATCACAAATATTTGTTCCTTGGTCATGGCTGTCTATGTATTTAAGTATCTATATGTATCTATCTATTATATATATCGTCGCCTGGTACCCACATCACAAGCCTTAATTGAGCTTACCGTGGGACTAGGCCGGTTTGTGTAAGATGTCCCACGATATTTATTTTATTTATCACTGTCATAAATAGACCAGTAACCGTACCATGATTTCGGTAACGTTAGGTTTTACTCGACACATAAAACAGACTCACAAATATCTGAATGCTTAGCCAAGTTGCCAATCGCTAACGCTTAGTAGCGTATCGTAGTTTTCCCTCTCTGTCACTCTTTCATATTAGTGCGACAAAGACAGTTAGCTGCCATTCGTTTACGATTGACGATTAAGCGTTAGCGATTGGCAATTTGTGTAAGCACCCTGAGCTTCCAATTGGTTGAAAGTACAATATTTATTTTAAAAACAAATTGATGTTTTCTAATCATGAATTGATTACAGTGCCCTCTATAGCAAATTCAACGCAACGGAGAGTTGTCGAGTTTGCGGACGATTGTGGTAGACACACGTCTTTGAGTGGCTTAAGGTTGTAGTACCTTCGAAACATTAAGTACAGATGTCGCTAGTGATTAGCTTCACAATACCATTGACTAAATTCGCTGTGATCGACGGAAGGTCGTCTGGTGTAATTGGAAGCACGTTGGACCGGCAATCCAGAGGAAGCGGTTTCGAATCCCGTGACAACCAGAGTCTTTCGCAGTTGATTTTTTCTATGTTAAGCACATCTGTTACGACATTGTGGGAATATTTATTTTATTGATTTATTTGACTATAATAAACAATACAGCATTACAGCTAAGCAACCAATGCGCTGTATACAGTGCCGGATGTAGAAATTTGCCGCCTGTAGGCCATTTATATTTTGCCGCCCCTATCCACTGCGCTAAAATGAATAATTTGTTAGGAAAAAAGCTTCGTACATTAGTCGTTTAGGAACACTTGGACACAAACCCAGCATCCCTACCGCGAACTACGAAATTCGCAAATTTCAAATTTCGGGCAATGAAGGCGTCATTAGAGTGACGGAGACAAATCCCCGAAATCTACGAACTTCGGTGTTCGCAGTAGCAGGCCTCCTATTACTTTGTACAGTACGCGAACTTTTAGCTGGTGTGACAGTGGAGGGATGGACGCCTAGCCAATATACAATGACCGATATAGTGGTAGACTGGGGTTGTACTTTGTATGGAAATAAATAATAATATACGACTCTACCCTTACCACACAAACTCTAGATAGCAGTCCTTAAATTGGGAAACTAAACAAGTGCTAACATTCGAAAATTAAAAATCAGTCTGAGCATAATTAAACCATTTAATAAATTTCAACTCGGTTTTTATAGTTTAAAATAATATGTATATGTAATAATTAAACTATTTTTTTATTACTTTACAAACAACAAATCAATCAATGTCACAATAACACCAGAAAACGTAATTATTTGGCTTTAAAGTTATCTGATAATTAACAATTATAGAAAACAACTTTTACTCTCATCCTGTAGCCAGGTTTGGTAGCTCATAGCTGGCTTCCATGTGAGAAAAATATTGCTGATTCGAAGTAGACTACTCAAAGAAGAAAGCGCTGAAACATACGTTGTAAATTCCATTATTAATGCGATATTTTTTCTGATTGTTTTTTAATTGTTAATAATCATTTTCTTCGGTTACCGCGAGGATTACACATGAAATAAAACTATGAAAACGGATAAACTCGCGTATATTAACTAATTTTAACTTCATTCCGACGTTTATCCGTTTTCATAGTTTTATTTCATGTTAATAATCAGGTAACTTTCTTTAATTACGTTTGTTGTTTAATTGTAAAAATTACTGAAATGTCGTCTGTTAGCGCACTATAAATAATTTACAAGAAAAAAACGCAATTCCAATTGATTAGATAGACGGTTTCATTATTCCCAGATTTATTTTTAATGATTGAACGTTACTATTACTGTTTTTCAGATTTTCAGACCATCTGGTAGCCATATTTGGTAGATAGCTACGAAATAAGAAACGTGTTTTCCTATCTTGTGGCCAGCTACCAAATGGGAACGATTCTCTTATCCTCCAGTGTGCGAAGCTGATTTTACCATTTCGTAAATTCTTTCTATTAATGATTAAGAGGCTGTAGTTTCAAAAACTTTCATGAAAGTTTTTATTATTTTTGGTCGCAAGAAAATTGCTGTTCATGGGTGTATTTGAGATGCTGTAGTGTAGTACACGGATTCCTTTTCCAAAAAAAGATCGCTGTACATTGAAGTTTGAAAAATACCTGACACAAAGATTAAACGCTACTTCCTACGACTTCAGAATTCCCTTAGTTTATTTACTAATGTACGAAGCTTTTTGTTAGGAGTTTTAATCGCGTAAATTTACGTTTATTTTTATTCTGACGTTTCGGGCATGACGTTACACCCGTGGTCGCAGGCAGACTGGCGAGAAAATGTATGCAACACCTTCGAACTGCGCGGGTTTTTCGAACTACCCGCACTTGGTCTTGATTATTAGCTGTGGTAGTTCCTATATTGGGGAAACCAAACGCACCATAGCGGAAAGGGTCAAGGAATATAATATATCACGGCTGTTAAAAAGCGTCAAACTAATAAGTCTGATGTGGCCGAGCATTTGTTGGAATCCGGAACAAACCACTGGATTAAGCTCCATAACCCGAAAGTCCTCTCAACCGAACGTCTACATCATCACCGAAAAGTAAACATCGGAATATTAATCAAAATGAGGGGTAAGGAATCTCGTCGTGGTATCCCGTGATTTACAAATGTAAGCGTGGTGAAATATCCATTTCAAAGCCATAAAAACACTCCTTTGTGTTGAATGTAGGCTTAGTGACAACCCTAGCCTAGAAGTGAATAATCAAGACCAAGGGTGGGTAGTTCGAAAAACCCGCGCAGCTCGAAGGTGTTGATATATTTTCTCACCAGTCTGCCTGCGACCACGGGTGTGACGTCATCCATCCCCGAAACGTCAGGATAAAATTACACGTAAGTTTACACGATTATGACAATTAAGTAAGACCCGTTTGTCATTAAAATGAGTGATAATCATGAAAATTGATTTATTTGATGTTTGCGAGTGAGCGTAGTAAAAATAATTTTAATTAACCATAAAAACCCAATTGAAATTTATTCAATGGTTTAATGCTCAGACAGATTTTTAATTTTTGTAGAACTTCTTTATTTTCCAAATTCAAGGACCCCTTTCTAAAGTTTGTGGAGTAAGGGTAGAGTCGCATATTGGTACTAATTTTCATACAAAGCACAACCCCAGTCTCTTCGTATAAACTCTAATCTACCACTGTATCTGTCACAGTACGAGTATGTTGATTAAAATTGACTTTTCTATGCTATTGAACTGTACTAATCACTCACATTGTATGAGGGGATACATTATTTCATAGATATTTCGATGTTGGTACTATGTTCCATCCTGTATAATTCTGCCGCCACGGCCGAAGTTTGCTTCTATTCTGCCGCTTGTAAAATCTGCCAAATTATTTAATTGACACCAAAAAAAAATTTTTTTTTTGCTGCTAAATCTGCCGCCCCTAAAATCTGCCGCTCTAGGCCATGGCCTACTTGGCCTACTGGTAAATCCGGCACTGGCTGTATAGCTAAACTAAGAATATGTACGTGCTCCTAATATTTGAAGTGATCTATGACGTCACATGATAATGTGATAAAACAGTCTCCATTATCTCTTTATCGAAGATCGCATACTTATAGTATTATATCGTCTAACCTACCACTAAGGTCAAACATGCTAAACATAAGAAAAAAAGTTTATGTTACTCATACAAACAAAATTACGCTTACCTCATCCGTTTATACCATTTGCAACCTTATTTAAAAATGTTTAAGATTCAATCGTATGTAATTGGCTCGTGAGTACAACTTTACATAGACTTATCATTCAACTATGAAGCTTATTAAAGCGATTTGAAGTCTAATTTACTATATCAATGGCGGACTTAGAGGATAATGTTTACTTTTTAAATTCAGTATTTTATCATACGGCCAGTGCTACGCTCGCGTTTTGTGCATTTAGTTATTGAAATGCACATACGAATGTGATATATGTGTGTGTTTATAAGTGTGTGCTATATTATGGTCTGCGCGAGATACAAAAAATACTAAATCTGTTGCTACTATAAAACCTTTAAACAAACTTTGTACTTCAGGTCTAAATTCTTTTCGCTGTCTTATTTTGTGTCCCTAAAAATCGTGATACAGTTGTGATTTTTGTATGAGATGATGTTTTGTTTTCAATTTTTGATGTATGGATTAAAATCTAGCGTGAAAAAGAAATTCAAGTGCACGGGATTGTTTATATACTGAGTCGAAACAGCAACTAAAAGTGCAACAGAGTGGTATGAAACAAGACAACGATAAGAATTTTGACCCATTTAATCAATTTAACGTAGTTTTAAATAGAAAATATTAAACATACATAAATAATCCAGAATTAAATTGGCATCTCGTAATAATACTTATCTATAGGCAAAGGTTTTGTCAGGAAACTGTAAGGAAATAGTACGTTACGATATAAGTGCGAAAAAAATTTGTTCGAAACGAGTGGCGATAGATTAAAACACGACCAAAGGAATGATTTAAATGGACACGAGTTACGTATTTCCTTTTCACACGTGCATTATATGTTTTTTATTACGGATGGCCCTCCAAAGTTTCTACCTGACCAAAAATGTACCATTTCTCTAGTGCGCAAAAAAGCACCATCTTTACTGAAAAATTTATTCAAAATGAAGAAATATCCCAGTCAAAATATCACTATAATTTAAATCAATCTAAAAACATTCTTAGTTTAGCTATAATATTTATTATAATTTAATCATTAACGAATCACGGAGTTGCAAGCGTCCATAGGCTACAGTGACTGTTTACCATCAGGCGTGCCGTATGCTTGTTTGCCACCATCATAATATAACAAACAACATTCAACAATACCAATACACAATATTACTGGAGGTATATAAAAATATAAGAAGAGATAAAAAGAGTTTAATGACCGATTGACTCTCGAATCTCTCAGTTTCCTTTTTTGAAGGATCGATTATATTTATAATCTTTAGTTGGATTTCAATAATGCAAATGAGATAATATAATATTCAATTTTAGGTACCTCTCGAAGGTCAATATAAAAAAGGAAACAGTATGGCAAACCAAATCTTAGAAAAAACAGTTTAAATAATATAATAAAAAGCATCACTTGCTTTGCAGTTTTCGGATACTTAAGGCGTGTATTATGAACCCATTTCGTTTAAATGATACTAGGATAATATTAAATGAGCAATTCTAAAATAGTTTGTACATATGGATCACGTCTTCGTTGGTGATAAAAATCTGTAGGCTGGTAGAGTCAAGATGCTGAGCAAGATCCATCACGTATTCCAAAATATCTCAGAAAGTTTGTATGAAATGTTCCTTTTCTGCCCTCCGGCCCGCAAACAGCACATTGCCGGCCGCTGCGCTAAACTAAGTTGCCGCCTGCCGGCTCCGTTGAGCAGAAAAATAGTATACACGCCTCGGCCGTTAAATGGGAAAGCCTCAGATCACATGTTTGTCTACAATTTCACGTCATCCGCGACATTTCCCTCTTAAACGGCCTTGGCATGTAATTTACTATTTTACTTGCCAAAACAATGTAGGAATCTGGTAACAAAAAAGGAATGTTTCATACAAACATTATGGGAAATGTGATGAATCTTGCTCGGGATCATTGACTCTACTAAGCCTACCAATCTTTATCAATATGAAGGTTACACTGAATGAACATGTCTAGTCAATTGAAATTACAGAAGGAAAAACCACCTTAAGGTGCATTCAGACCAAACGAACATTCGCTATTCTAACCCCCCACTCTACGAAATTCGATCGTTACACAAAACGTGATTGGTTGATTTCGTAGAACGGGGGATAGAACAGCGAATGCTCTTTTCGTTTCAATGCACCTTTACTTTTAACAGAATAAGGTGTGAATTTGCCCTGATTTTTTAAAGTATTGGACATGTTTTTTACGTGGACCCTTCATATCGGAAACGAAATCCAAATGTACAAGCTTATTGAGAAATGTTTTAATACAGTCCTCAACCATTTAACTAAGCCGAAATGTACTAATAAGAGTGTCGTAAGGGATGCAAGTGTCACTGACCATTTATTTATTAAAAATTGATGATGGGTAGCAGCGTCATCATTGTGGACACACTACTGCCCGGTTCACACTATTCCAGGCCAGTGATCCAGCGGTTTAATTCAGTCCAGTGCTGGACTGGAGCGTATCGTTTACATTATTTCAGTCTTTTAAGAGTAGCCGGATTGGAAACACATTCGTGACAATGATCTAGCACTGGTTTGGAACTGGAATGGCTGTCTACATTATTCCAGCGCCGCTGGATTGGGTGAGCTGGAATGAAATGTTGACCGGTATTTCCAGTCACTGGACTGGAATGCTCACTGGAATGGATCCAGTGTCTGTTCACATTATTCCAGTAACATTCCAGTACTGGATTGGATTGCTGGACTGGAATGCTACTGGAGTAATGTGAACCGGGCATACTGCGATCGCCAACCCGCTTGCCCGGCGTGCCGATTTTGGACATTACCTCCTAAAGCGTCCATACGCATATGTATTTAGACGCCTATGCCCAGCAGTGGACTGAAAAATGATGATGATCTATCCATGGGTAGAGTGTTAGTATTAATTAAAAAAGTGTAAAATAAACGGCAACCTAATGGGTAGGTGGATATCTAAAAACGGTTTTATACCATTCCCATTATTTTTAATGGTCGTCTAAAAAGGTCATTAGTCTTATTTGTTTTAATTATGATTGCCCGTACTTATGAAGTCTGTTCAAATCTGGTTACTATAAATACACTACATTACGTACTCTTATCTGTTCTGTTTGATTTGAGTTATCATGTACTTACGCGTTTTTATTGAATTATAACTTTGTTGGTCGACTCATAGAGAGAGTAATGTTTTCCGCAATACGAAAGTGTTTTGGTTCCGAACTCAATGGTTCATAACTAGGTTCCCAACCATTTTTGTGCCCCTTAAAACAAGGTCATTTACTTCAACGCCCCCTCCGTATTCATTGTGAAAAAAACTCCTGCGACTAGGTATATTATAAAGGTGCGTTCAAACCAAAAGAGCATTCGTTGGTTGAACGCACCTTTACATGGACGTCTAACGCCAGCTCAAAAATGCCCCCAAAAATAATTGTTCAATTGCGCCAAGGCAGGACATAGCGCTTTTCTTAACGCCGCGCATATTTAGGCGCAACATCTTTGACATATTTCTTTGACGTTTATAGAATATAGCCAGTCAAAACTTTGATGGACCAATGACAACTATTTATAAATGGCGGGTTTTTTTATTGGTTGATATTTAAATGAATTACCGTGTCTCATTTGAACAGGGGGTGACACTTGCAAACTAAAATTCAGGACCGTTTTTAAGTATGGCGTGCGGCTTCCATGTTTTATTTGTTCGTAGAAAAACTCCAACTCCGCGAAATCTATGTGATTGACAAAAAACATTAATAATATAGAATTAGTATACATCTTGTTTTGAATCAGGCCTTCATCAACTCAACTCATCATCAGCCTATCTCAGCTAAATACCCATAATCGCCACGCTGTACTAGCTGATTGGCGATCGCAGTAATGTGTCTACTATGATGAATTGATGACGCTGCTGTCCGACATCAATCAAGTCAAAGAATGGTCAGTGACACTTCAATCCCATAGTCGACTCTTACGACACCCGCGGGAAGAATTTGAATACGGCCTTAACTTTTTCCTTTTTTGCGATCCACCCATGGTTTTTTCTACATAAAATACGATGTTAAACACGCTTAGATCACTATCCTTGTATACTATTGAGTTGTATATTATATCTTGTCTGTTTGTGACATTATGTCTGGTTCAGACAACTAGCAGTGGTAACCTGCTGTGTAAATTCTATTTATACTGCGGTATACTTTTACTTACATAACCGCCTAGGAGCCTTTAAAAGGTCTCCTCAAACAAAACAAATTCTACTCTTAACTATCAATAAAAGTTCACTGGAAATAATTTTATGTAGAGGGAAGTTGGTTTAATTTGAGACATTCATGAAAACAAAATTTAACGTCACATTTGTAGGAATTAACACTGTGGAAAACATCATGATTTTTATTTTAATCAAGCCATTAACAGTTAACTAGCATAATTTTGCATGAAACCAGCGTGACTCGGGCGACCGTAACCATGGCAATAACAGAAAAAAGTTGATTCACTCATTTACAGTGTGTAGTATTCCTTTCATTGTGTTTTATTATAAACTTTAGTATTATTTTAGTTCATTGATGCTAATTGTTTATCAAAAACTTAATGTAGTAAAATTTTCATGACATTTTGAAAAAGTGATATTTCAGTTTTAAGTTAATTTATCTTAAGACATTTTGGATACGGCTGTATGAGAAGTTGGTTTAAGAAATTTCAAGTTTTATACACCCAAGATGGGCACGACATAGCGCTTTTCGTGACACCGCGCATATTTCGGCGCAACACCTTTGACTAATGTTTATTGAATATCGCCAATCAAAACTTTAATGGACCAATCACAACTATTTTTAAATGGCGGTTTAAGTTTTTATAGGTTGCCATACTAATTCATTGCTGTAATGGATTGAACAGGGAGTGACACTTGTCAACTAAAATTCAGGACCGTTTTTGAAAGGCAATTTAGTGTGGCGTGCGGCTTCCATGTTTTATTTGTTCGTAGGGTATTATTATGATATTTTATTGTAGCGCACCGAAATCCTACGAACTACGCTATGACCCGTGACAACCAGAGTCTTTCGCAGTTGATTTTTTCTATGGTAAGCACATCTGTTACGACATTGTGGGATTATCCGCATAGTAAAAAAGTAACTTCAATATCAATTTGTTTAATTATAAAAAAATAAATTGATGTTTTCTAATCTTCTACGCTATGATGCCTATGATAGCCGTTAGTATCCATAAATAATGAATACGAAAAATGATGTACCTACACGTAACGCAGTTTGAAACGAACAAGGAATTATGTAAATATAATTTTATTATTATTTAAAATACATTTTCCTTAACTGCATAATATGCTTCCTTAACTGCACAGTAAATGAAGGAATGAATCTATTTTAAAAGGTTTGTAACGTTTGCAATAAGCTAACTGGAACCGGTTTTTTAGAACGACCTCGAATAAGCTCAATATTAAAAAAATCTACTCTTTATGTACTCATCATCATCATCAGGCTATGATAGTCCACTGCTGGACGTAGGCCTCTCCCATAAACTATGCGTATAGACGCATTAGGAGGTAAATACCCATAATCCCCACGCTGGGTAAGCGGATTGGCGATCGCAGTAATGTGTCCACTATGATGACCCTGCTGCCCATCATCAATCTTTTATCAAATAATGGTCAGTGACACTTCAATCCCTTAGTCGATTCTTACGACACCCGCAGGAGGAGTTGGAGTGGTGACGAATGTATTCTTACTGCAGTCACCACACGGCATTTATGTACTACTTAATATTATATGTAATTTACAACATCTTATTTTTAAATTACTCCATTAACTTACAGTTTACCGGAGAAAATACCGGTATTTGGTTCCTGGCAATAAGGTCAATATGCGAAAGACTGGTATAATACGATAGAAAAATTGTCAGGCTCAAATGTTTCAAATTCGTATACTTTTATAAAAGTACCTAGTTTAACATAATTAGACCCCGGTATCGGAGGTGTAAAATGATAGCTATCAAGTTCTTACTTAGGGATAGGTAAACACATTTTTTGATGTCGATATCGATACTCGATTTTTTGTACAATTATTTTTTTTATGTACAAGGACCATTTATTTGTACTTATCCCCTTTTTTGGGATCTATGATAATAATTAACATTTAATATATAAATAATTACTATTACAATACAAATCTCTGGTTGCTATTACATTTATTATGTTTCGAGTTGCATAACATTGAATAAAAACTTTTGAGATATTAAATACTTATAATAAATTATTTATGTCAATAGATAGTCAAAGTCATCTTACAACGATGTCTTCGATTATTTAGCCGTGTTTACGAGTCTATTCGCCTAAAATATTTTATACAATAGAAAGTGGAGTCACTTCTTGCTGAACACCCTGAACTTCAAAAATGAATGAAAAACATTTAATATACAATTTACAGAATACACATAATTTCCAGATGTTGGAATATAAAAAAGCACATGGAGTCGAATTGCCATCAAGAGAAAATCAACAACGTATGTTCTACTAATATTGATTATTTAATAAAGGATATTCCATTCCAATATTTGTCCAATATACCGCAGTGTCTCAAGTCGAAAGTCTTCGACCAATGTGTGTTGCCAGTGATTACTCTCATTAGGAGGCTCAGAGTCACTCAACGAGCGATGGAGAGGGCAATGCTCGGGGTTTCTCTGCGAGATCGCATCAGGAATGACGAGATCCGCAGAAGAACGAAAGTGACTGACATAGCCCGAAGAATCGCCAGGTTGAAGTGGCAGTGGGCTAGCCATATTGCCCGGAGGACCGATGACCGGTGGGGTCGGCGTATTCTCGAGTGGCGACCACGCACTGGACGGCGCAGCGTGGGAAGGCCCCCACAAGATGGAGCGACAACCTGGTAAAGGTTGCGGATGTCCAATGGATGCGGACAGCTCACGACCGATCTTTGTGCAACTCTCTGGGGGAGGCCAGCAGTGAACGTCACTTGGCTGATGATGATGATGATTTGTAATCTTGCATATCTTGCATTGCAACTAGTGATGTGCCGCCGAGAAATTACGCACTTACGGTAATTCTCATTGGCGAAAATTACCGTAAATTACCGAGAATTCTCGGTAACTTACCCTGTAAGCATATTCATTCAAACTTGAAATTTACTTACAAATTTCATCCTTTGTAAATATTTGATTAATTTATGCGTTATTGTTAAGTTTACTAATGTCGTAAGGCGTGCTAAATTAGTATTAATAATATTTTGCTAATGTTTGTACGTTTTTTACTATTCATATTTATAAGGTACAATGAAATACAGTCAAGTAGGTTTCTAGATATATTTATTTGTTTACGTTGGTTCATTTATAAAGCAATTTACAAAACAAGATTAACAATAATAAAAAAAAAAACATATCTAAACATTTGAAATGAAGCAATATAATCATCTGACTTAGTATTAAATAAAAAAGAAAACATCTTGTCTTCTTATAATAAAATATAATCAACGATGGGAGATTTAAACAAATAATACAAATAAAAAAAATCTTCTTATGAAAGGGACAACAAGTTATATGATTACTAATAAAAGCATACATTTAAATTACTAACAAAAATATATAAAGCATATATTCTTTAATGATAATGACATACATGCTTAAATACTGGCATTATTTAACTATCTTGATGACCTTACATTTTATTTGTCTAGTCGATCTCGTCAAACACTGATAAGTAATCGAAGGAAGAGTTTGATAGGTCGTCTTCGGAATCATTTCTAGAAAAATCGATTTCAAGCCTTTCATCCATGGAGGTGTCCGTTTTCTGTTGTTGGTCTTTTCGATGTAGTAATTTCCAGTTGTGTGAAATGTAGCATATTTTCATGCATCTTTCAGTCAGCAACTTGTTTCTTTTCTTGATATGAATATTAGCGAATGTGGAGAACGATCGTTCCACAGACGCGGAAGTTGTCGGCACTGATAAAATCTTTAGTGCTACCTTTCCCAACGAACAGTTTGGATATAGTGATTGCCATGCAACCATGCAACAGGCTCAATCGACTGGGCTGTGAGCCACACAAATTCTTTTTCGAAAATACCATTCCGACATTTATAATCAGATACTTCTTTAAGAATTGATTGTGCGTCGCACTCAGCAATATTCATTATTATGGTACAGCCATCAAGATACTCTTCAGATGTTAAATGTATCCCTTGGTTTTTTGGATTTAAAATAACTGCAGCCAAGTGGATGGGCTTCAAGCAATTTTGCTTTCTGTCCTGAAATTTTTGAAGAATACTGGCATAATGCTCTTCAGTGAATGTTTCTTTAGCCACGTCACTAATTAGAGAGCTCTCTACGTCTTGTAATGCTTGAGGCACTAAATGCATAGTGCATGCATCTCCTTCAAGCCTAAAAATCCAGTCTACGATGGGCTTGAAAAGTTTGATTTGTTTCTCAACAATACGCCATGTGTTTTCTTCCAACAATTCGCTCTTGAATTTTTGAAATTCCCTGTTACTTTCATTGATTGCCATTGTTTGCAAAATCTCTTTCGATTTCATGAAATTTTCAAGACAGTGTGAGTAGCTTCCCCATCTGGTTTTCACAGGCAACACCAAAGTCACGTTCAAAGATTTATCACTCGCGATTTTTTTGAATTCTGCACAAAACAAATTCGATTTTAAAACGCATTTCACGATATCAACTACCATCGTAAACACATCATGTACTTCGGGCATTTTCAATACATCTGCTATAAGCAAATTCAATGTATGTGCAAGACATCCAATCCATGTGGTCTTTTCATATTTATCCATTATAAGTTTGCCGCACTTTTTCATATTCGCTGCATTGTCAGAGATAATCCCGAGGAACTTTTCGCTGCCAATATCCTCCATAACTTCCGATATTTTTTCAGCTAAATACTCTCCCGTGTGTCTATTTGTCTCGGCGTCAATAGATGTGTGAAAAAATGGTCTGGGAGTATATATCATGATGTTAATTATCGAGTCTTTTCTGATGTTTGTCCATCCATCTGCTGCTAAATGCAACACCTTAGCTTGCTCAATTTTATTTGAGATCACGTTTTTCATTTCCTTGTATTCTTCATCCAAAAGCGTAGTGGAAAGAATCTTGCGTGATGGAAGCTTAAAGTCCGGTTTCAGTAAATGAAAAGCTTCAATCCATAAAGGATGTTCAAATATTGATAAAGGCATGCCGGTTACGTAAACTGCCCTTGCAAATGCCTTATGAATTATTTTCTGAAACAAATATAGAGCTTGTTTAACATCGGGTTTGAAAATAAGTGGTTTAAAGTCCAAAAAAATAGTAGGTATAATTTAAAAACTTACCTCGTCCACAGGAGAATCATTGACTTGTTGGGAAGATACTTGTCCAAAACTGTTCTCAGCACTCGAAGAAGCACTGCTTTGTGGTTGTGGTTTACTTTTTTTGAACTCAGTTTTAACATCACTCGGACACTTTTGACAGTTTTTTGCCAAATGTTGGGCGAAACGAGTGACATTTTTGGCGGTGTAAACCAGATCACAAAATAAGCAACTGTACTTAATTCGTCCATTTTCAGTAGTTTCTCTATAATAGTCTACTACTTTGCCTCTCGGCCTCATTCTTTAATTATTAACAATCCTTTACTGTAGGTCACTTCAAGATGAACTAAACTGTACCGTATGACCCATCTATGATATCCACACACTTTCCCCACTTAGACATTAGACACGACCAGTCGACCAACTGATAAAGACTGAGGGACAATCAGGAGCCATTATAATCAGAGAATACCCAAACCTGCAGAGTACGACGTGTTTTTTTTACCTGCAGCAACTAACACGTGGTATTTATTTTTTACAACCTATGTTTAAAACAAAAGCTCCACCTAGATCAGGTAGTCAGGCTGCAGCAGGGGTTAAACAAAATATAACAATGCCATTCATCGCAGATAAGTTCTCAAGTGGAAATCTTGATTTAAAAAACTATAACTTAAAATAAATACCCGATGTCGGCAATAAAATATTTTATTCCCACAAGATCTGTAAGTGTATTTATTTATTTCAGTTTAGATATTTGACATTTAAACACGCATAATCTAATTATATAGGTACCTATTGTCGATAAACATAAAAAAAAACAAATCATGAAAACTTACCATTGAGAAAAACTTGAATTTCTGTTAGTAATTTTAGCCGGTAACATTCGCGGAGAAGATTCTCCGTAATTTACGGCCGTAATTTACCGTAATTTTGGTAATAAACTTGTTCCTTTCATCCTATGTTTTTGAAAATTTTAGCACAGATTGTATGAAGTGAATAAAATACAATTCCGTAAAAAAAGTAAGTAAAATTGAAAACTTAAGACAACTTTCTCGTTAATTACAGATGCAGAGAACGTTACCCCGTAAGTTACCCGAGGATTCTCTTTGTTCTCGTAATTTACGGTAACGGCACATCACTAATTGCAACTCAATCTTGTATAAAAACACTCATAAAAAAAGAAAAAAATTAAAACCAATTAAACTGTAACCGAGATCTGCTTAAGTTTTTCGTCAGTTGTAACATACTTTGAACCAAATTGGAAAACCCGAACTTCAGAAGGTTCATCGACAATTGCCTCAATAAAAAGTATGGCGATACATAACATTAAATAAATATTTTGTTGATTTTGTAATTATATAGTCCTAGTTTATATCGTAAATAGGTGCGTTTAATTAAAGTCTTAGCTTATTATTAGGGTAAAGAAAAATTATCGATATGTAACTTTAATTATCGACATCACAAATATTTTTACCCCATCCCTAAGAACTTGACAGCTACCATTTTGCACCTCCGATACCGGGGTCTAAACATAATATAATCACCAAATGAAAATTTAAGAAAACCAACTTCAACCGATTTCTCCTAGATCCCCGATTTGTTTCCATCATTGGTTTCCTCAAATCCTACTTTCTGAATGCAAAATCTTGTAAACGAATGAAAATCACCAAAAGCGCCATACATGTACCTATAAAATTTGAAGAGATCTCTCGATTTCTCCAATATCCCATCATCAGACCCCCAACTTGGTGCCAACGGGACCACCTCGGGGTAATAATACACGTTCGATCACAAAAATAAATTTTAAAATCGGTTCACGATTCTCGGAGATATCACTATCAGGTAACATACATACAACACAAAAAAAACCGTCGAATTGAGAACCTCCTCCTTTTTTTGAAGTCGGTTAAAAATAAAAATTACCTAGGGCCTATTTCTAATACAAGTGGAAGTCTCTTTTTAACACCATTAATTAGATAAAGACTACCACTTTGTTTGTAACAAGTTACAAGTTTTAAGAAAAGGTTCCCT
This sequence comes from Thaumatotibia leucotreta, assembly GCA_025490895.1. Classification (NCBI taxonomy): domain Eukaryota; kingdom Metazoa; phylum Arthropoda; class Insecta; order Lepidoptera; family Tortricidae; genus Thaumatotibia; species Thaumatotibia leucotreta. The sequence goes on from JALPQI010012193.1 coordinate 29,937, forward strand.
ATTAGAACAATACGTGTACAGACTAACACTAGGTAGTATGTTTTATCTGTGTAACCTTTTTTAGATCACGGTCATTGTATCACGACAAAGTTTATTTGACCAACCTAATAAGATTATACGAGACCTGTGAAGTCGAATTTTTCCTCATTTTGGCTACAATTCTACGAACAAATAAAACATGGAAGCCGCACAACATACTAAATTGCATTTCAAAAACGGTCCTGAGTTTTAGTTGACAAATAAGAATGCATCACGACATTAATTTCAAGATGAACCTATAAAAACTTAAACCGCCATTTAAAAATAGTTGTGATTGGTCCATCAAAGTTTTGATTGGCTATATTCTATAAACATTTGTCAAAGATGTTGCGCCGAAATATGCGCGGTCTTAACAAAAGGGCTATGTCCTGCCCATCTTTGCAGAATTGAATAATTCTTTTTGGGGGCATTTTTGAGCTGGCGTTAGACGTCCATGTTATATATGGTCGCAGCTACTCTTATACAAGGTTGCCGTGGGATGATGGCAGTGAGAATACATTTGTCACCACCCCAACTCTTCCCGCGGGTGTCGGGTGTAAGTCGTCTGAGGGATTGAAGTGTCACTGACCATTCTTTGATACAAGATTGATGATGGGCATTATTGGGCAGCAGCATCATCATAGGCATATTACTGCGATCGCCAACCGGCTTGCCCAGCGTGGCGATTATGGGCATTTACCTCCTAATGATGTAAGTATGGATGTATACAAGTTGCTCGCGAGGACTGTGCATAATTGTGCACTCTGTATGTTGTGTGATATTTTGTTCGTGTTTATTTATAGCCTATAGTTCATAGCCCATAGTTCATAGCTTAGTAGCTCGCGGTGAGACCAGTGCCTAAGCCACCTGGATCACCAGTAAAAAAAAGATAAAATGGTCATTTTCTATACAGTCACATGGTTTTTACCTAACACTTATCGCCAAGTACTAAAACAGGTATCTAATTTTACGACTATTAGAACTCAAGGACTGAAAAATTTGGATAAAATATAATTATAGATGCGCACAAAGTTGTATTTATGTTATTATATTTTATTTATTAAGGATTACCTACGAACAAAATTAAATACAACATGATAGTCGCACACAAAAATAAAATGGCTTTCAAAAACGACCCTGAAATTATCAACTCCTACTAATGGGTCACTCGAAAAGTTTTGTAACAAATAGAGGAATACTTATGAACGCCGATATTTTCGATGGTTATATATTAAAAAAACTGTGTCTTGACACATTTAATTGACATAAATGGACAAAAAATCTTTTATTACCTAACGCATGTAAAAAATACTTAAATTAAAAGTAATTTTTTGCAATCGTTTTACTAATATTTTTTTTATGTAGCGAGGCATTCGAAATACGAGAATTTTTTTTTGCCAGAATTTTCTAAATCGCTTATAATCGCGTATTCCTGAATAATTAATTGAATTCCTGTTAATATTTTCCCATTCCTCATGGGCACCTTGTACTCGTATGTGGTATGTCAACTCTTTGCTTTTCACCTATGTTGATTAAACAATTAAAGTAATACAATAGTGGTATTTTATGTTTTTTTAACGATTTGTTTACATTGTTCGCAACTCCTATTAACGAGTTTCTTAAAGCTGTGCAATTGTGCATACATATATTTGGCACTTTACACGCATCTATATATTTTACCTTGACTGCACTACAAAGTTGAAGAGTTACCTAACAATAAACTTCACCTACAAACCTAACAGGTTTCCATTACATAAAGCTAACCGCAAAACGTGCCTATACTCATACAGTCTGTTACCATGACCCAGGCTTTTACGACAATGGGTAATAATACGGTAACATTAGGTTTTTCTCGATACGTAAAGCAGGCCATCTCGTTCGCTCTAATATGTAGTAGTAGTAGTAGTAAATCACTTTATTGTACACAGAATATGTTACAACACAGTTATAAAGAAATGTAGGTACAAAGGCGAACTTATCCCTATTCATATAAGGGATCTCTTCCAGCTAACCTATGAGACATTGAGTGGAGATTCGAAAGTTTAGATAGACAAACTCACATGATGCACAATAAATAAATAAAATGCATTATCTCTACACATATAACTTTTATCATAAAATACATAGACTACATATCAGTATAGTAGACTATATGTCTGTACGTGTGCGATAGAATGCTTTAATTACGTATCGAGTAAAAACTAACGTATCCTATACTATACAACTCATGGTACGGCTACTGGCAATAAATTCAAGTATTTAGAGTTGACTTATATTTAAATCGGCTATACAATTAATTTTATTTCCTCCGAACGATCAATGTAACGCGTTTCCTGCTTACTTGTCAAACGCTAATTAATAATTAATTTTGAAGTAAGCTTCTCAATGAACGTTTCTTAGAAAATTAATTATGTTTAAAATTAAATATTTTTATAAAATAATGCTCACGGTTTGGCTAAAAATCTGAATCTCTATCCTCGGTTTCAATAAAAGCCTGCACGATGTTAACACACTGTATACTTATATTGGTCGAAACGAATGCGTAATAATGTATACATCCGAACGCGTATGACCGAGGTATAAAGATCAAAATCGTTATGAGGATATACAAACTTATTCCTCTGTTTTCTCCCTGGATATTCACTATTTATTTTATTATAAAAACTAATTCGAATCCCGGCGAGGGCATAATTTGGGTTATTAATTAACACAAATATTTGTTCCTTGGTCATGGCACTCATGGCTATGTATTTAAGTATCTATATGTATCTATGTATTAAATATAACGTCGCCTGGTACCCACATCAGAAGCCTTAATTGAGCTTACCGTGGGACTAGGTAGATTTGTGTGAGATGTCCAAAGAAATGAATTTATTTATTTTATCTTGTTCAGTTTTAAAAATAAAATGAAGTCTTCTTTCAGTAAGATGCTCATTTACAACAATTAAGGTATATTCCTTATTCTTTCCTCCGACAAGGCGATATTTTTTTAATACAATTTTTTTATCAAAAAAATAGAAAAAGTTTGAATGCAACTTTACTAAGTCTTAAAAATAAAATGAAGTCTTCTTTCAGCAAAATACGCTATCTATGATATTTAAGGTACTTTCCCTCCATGTGGCATCGCCCTGGGATGCCCTGTATAGTTCCGGCGTGCAATAACGGGTATTATGACGCCTCTGTGAGCTACAGTCCATAGGCTACGTTACCTGCTTAACAAGCGGCTCTTATTGATAAAGACATAATTTAACATGCCAACTAAAATTCGTCATACAAGTCTGGTCCGTTGATAAGAATGATAAGTTATCTTGAGATAACACTAAGATACTGATAAATCAGTACAATCATTGTGCTAATATTTTGTTTATCTTGACATACCTTTTATTGCGGAAATCATTTGTTATACAATACCGTAGTTTAAATTATTTTTCATCACACTTGCTGTCTAAGCGCGCCATTGCTTGCGTGCGTAGCGGGAATATAGAAAAGTGAAATTCACTAGGGAGTAATACAAATGTCAGTACGTCATTTAATAATATTATATCTTGAAACTTATTTTTTTGTCGGCAAGTGTGATGAAAAATAGTATGAAGGGAGGTAAGGACGGAAATACTAACGAGAGTGTTAGAAGCCCGACGCCGTTAGGCGGAGGGCTTTTATGACTCGAGTTAGTATTCCGCTTACCTACCGTGATGCACAATGTACTATTTTTCATCACACTTGCCGACAAAAAAATATTACGGTCAATATGCATCACGGTCGGTAAGCGGAATACTAACTCGAGTCATAAAAGCCTTCTAACACTCTCGTTAGTAATTCCGTACTTATCTCCCTTGATGCACAATGTACTATTATTTCATCATCATCATCATCATATCAGCCGAAAGACGTCCACTGCTGAACATAGGCCTCCCCCAAAGATTGCCACAATGACCGGTCCTGCGCCGCCCGCATCCAGCGGACTCCTGCGACCTTCACCTACTATTATTTATAATAATATAATAATAATATTTACTATATTTTAATAATATATACTATTATTTACAATCACAAAATTAAAAAATCATCTGATTTCTCCAAGATCTTTTCAGATCAGTCCCCGACTTGTTGCCAATTGGACCAACCCAATTGGGGGTTATACCCGTAAGATAAATATATTTTTTAAATCGGTTCACGATTCTCGGAGAATTCGAGTAACATAAAAACGAAAAAAAAAAATCGGTCAACTTTAAGACCTCTTTTTTAATATTACTATTATGGAGATGTATTATTATTATTATAGGAATATGATGAAGTATTCTTACACAAATCGACCTAGTTCCACGGTAAGTTCAATTTTAGGAATAGTGTTTTGGGTACTAAGCGACGATATACAAGGTGGCCGAAAAATGTGTGCGTTCCCTTTGCTTTGCCAGTGAGGTTTTGGCATAGGTAATCATAAATATCATAATATGATAATAATATAATATAATAGATATTCTTTTTGGAAATTTGTTAGTTTCAGAAGTAATGGTAACTAATTGGGTGGGACTAATTAGATTTGTGTAAGATGTCCCAAGATATTTATTGATTTTATTTATATCTATATTAAATGAAAACATGTCATGAAAATTTTCCGAACATCATAGCTATGATCTTATGGTCTTTAACCGCCGCTCAAATAGATCAAAGACAATTGTATGTCTCATTATCATTACAGCACTTATGCTAGATTGGTGTGGGTCGGGTCAGGCCTTGACCCTTAATAGGGTTCCGTACTCGGGTGCCGAGACTAGAACTCTATACACCATGGATGTTTAAACCCGACCGATTTTAACACTGTATTTCTGACTCATCATCATCATCATCATCAGACTATGATAGTCTACTGCTGGACGTAGGCCTCTCCTATTAACAATGCGTATAGACGTATTAGTAATATAGAAAATTTAGTATAGGTATAGGTGACATTAACTTTGTGGCCGTGTGGTGACGGCAGTATTTGTCACCACCCAACTCCTCCGGCGGGTGTCGTAAAAGTCGACTAAGGGATTGAAGTGTAACTGACCATTATTTGATAAAAGATTGATGATGGACAGCAGCGTCATCATAGTGGACACATTACTGCGATCGCCAATCCGCTTGCCCAGCGTGGCAATTATGGGCATTTACCTCCTAATGCGTCAATACGCATAGTTAATAGGAGAGGCCTACGTCCAGCAGTGGACTATCATAGGCTGATGATGATGACATTAACTTTCTCTACACGGCTATGACAATTCATAAAACTAGACAAATATAACATAACTTTTAGGAGCCTTATCTTCATACCTGGGATAACTCGGGGCATTTATACGAAAGTGATGTAGCAAAATATTTTTCACCACACTGCTCGTAAACACGCTGTTTGTCCTTCAATTTCAGAGCGCAAAACTGTCTTTTAACCTCTGGAGGTTAAAGTATTTTTTTTTAATCTTCTGGGTAGACTAAAGCAATAACTTATACGGCCTGAGAGTGCAATAAGCTTTTTGACGTTTGAACTAGACAGTACGTTCGAAAACTCAATAGTTTCAAATAGATTCATACACATGAACCTTTCATAATATTATATATTCAATATGCTATAATCCAAATTAAATACCACATTTTCTTGTAAAAGGTTTTTAATTAAAAGTTCTAAAAATACGACATATAAAAACAATAGGAAAATAAAAGTGTGCAAATTTCAGAACACTATGCAAATTTCAGAACGCATCCGAATATTTTTTTTTTTTAATCTAAACGAGTTCGGTCGTGTTTTGTATTAATCCTACATTCATGTGTTTTGTTTTCTTTCACTCTTAATTTTCAAGTTTTCGGGTAATTGCGTGATGCGAAAGTGGGATAATTCCGAAAATCACAGAAATATCGCCAATAACTACATGAGTCTCATTTTGGAATTATCCTGAAGTTTTAAGCATTGCCACGCCATGATAAATATTTGAGGTTATTGTTTTATTATTTGTTGATTTATTTTTTGGAAGTTGAGGACTTGCAAATAAATACCTTCTAATTTGTTATGTTTGAGTTTTATTTCGCATGTTTCCTCGCTTTAGTGTGGTGAAAAATGTTGTGTTTCACTCGGCAGCAAAGCTTGTTCAACTCACGTGCCTTAAAACCCTCGCATCGCTCAAGATTCCATTTTATGAACCACTCGCTGCGCTCGTGGTTCAAATTCTGGAATCTTTCGCTTGCTCGGGTTTCAATATTTGCACGAGAGTTAAACAATCACTTTGCTCCCTAGTAAAACAAATAACTATTATCGACTAAAAATATATCGATGTTACTGTGAATGACAACATAAAAATGTTATTCGGCATAAATAAATATTAGGTACTTACTCTTCAATTAAAATAAAAAAATAACTTTAAACGGGTAGTTACGCGTTTATTTTAAAATAGTTTTCAAAATATACAATTAATATTAAAACATCAATATTTAAATTGTCATTTTGATTAAAATGTCAATTTAAATATTGATCTGCTTACTAGTTTTTACTATCTGAAGAGGCCCGATATCAGATAATTATGACATTGAACCTCTGTACTGTAATCGAGAATGTTCAATTAGCACATATTTTATTATAATTATATCGACAACTTTTTAATCGATATCAAATCCCTATAACTTGCCCCCGGTTATCCCAGGTATGCTTTTATCTTATCTTATCTTTGATTCTTTAAGAGCTTTAGTCAGTTTTTAATTGTACACTGGAATGTGTGACCTAGCGATTAGTGACAATGAATAAATAGACCCGTGTTTCGCAAGACATACTATACAGTGTACATATACAGCGTGTGTATTTTATACGGGCGAATAATTAATCCAGCTATAATATCTCATCCTAGGAATCGTATAAGATAATCATTTCATTAAATTTTGTTGTAAATTACGTGTAATGATTTTTCTAAAAAAGTGAAACCCAGCAGCAATGTATCGTCGCTGTGCCTACAAAATTCGCTGTGTGTTTTTTTTTTGGATTTTAACGCCATTTTGAACCTAACGTCAATATCTTATGCTCCAAAAACAGCGGCGAGGCTACCTTTAACCCTTAAATTGAATTCTGACGGGTTGTCAATAGAGTCGAGAATAGATGACGCATATATACATCACTATGCATTTAAGGGTTAATCGTTCAGGATTTATGAATTTTAGCTAAGTATGTGATATCCATATATTGAATTCTCTTACTAAAAACAGTAAGTCCAAAAATCTCATGACTGTTTTATATAACCATCCCGGCAAGCACATCATGGGCGCGGGACGACAAAAACTGCGACATAGAGTTTTCTCGAGCTATGTCACGAATTGGTAGCACAACATGCGCGCGAGATAACGCTGACTCGCGATGATCTATCAAAGCGACATAATTATTTCGCTTGAAAGTCCCACGCGAGATATCCTCAAAATTCGTAGCACAAGTGTACCTTGAGCGATAAAATACATTGCGTTTTAATGTCAAAATGCGACAAATTGTCTTCGAGATGTGAAGGTGGCGAGAAAGTCGAGAAACACATAAACTTCGTTACGGATTGCAAATTTAGGCTATCAGTCGAATTATTATTGTAGCTATGAGCTATGTATTGGTAGTTATGAATAATCTGTTTTAGTACATGCGTTCTAAGGCATTATTTAATGTTTTAATATTAACAAACTTCGTTTCATTACCGACCCTACAGTCGATACCGTAAGGTCTGAAGACCCATGGAGGTTCAATAGAGAATCAAATGCTAGTAATATTTTCAAAAGTAGCGGTTGTAAAGAAGAAGTATTAACGTACCTACCAATGCTAACAGCTATTGAATAGAAGTATCTAAGGGCAAGATACATAATTGTATTAATTGTGATAGCGATGTTCGGTGTAGTATACCGTACAACTACGCAGCTATATTTTACAAGTACAATATAATTAAGAAAAGCGGTATTTGTACACATAATCCATATAGGAAAAGGTAGATCAGCCTCTATTACTTCACAGCTGCATGGGCAATGTCCTTTCCTTAGGCTATGTGCATGGACGCATTAGGAGGTTACTATATACCCATAATCGGGAGTAGTGTGTCCACTAAGATGATGCTGCTGCCCATCATAGTGGACACACTACTCACACTACTACCCATTGATAAATAAATAGTCAATGACACTTCAATCTTTAACCGACTCTTACGACACCAACGGGAAGAGTTGGGGTGGTGACAAATGTAATCTTACTACCGTTTCCACACGGCTAATAACTAGTATTTTAAACAAATAAAAATATATATAATAAATAATCCAGTATGTATTTATTAAAAAATATATATTTATTATAATAACATGTATTAAATACTCAATGTAACAAATATTTGTATCGTAAAGAACAGTTGAGCCAAATAAGTTTACAATCACAAATATATTAATAATTTAATTAGATAATAGACGCCTGTAATTTCTGCTCTATTGTAGACGATCGTCTGAATTGAATGGGCACTTTTATACTTTGCCGCGGATGTTCGCGTCCACGGTGTTATATTTCTTCCACTATGTGAAATGTGATTTACTAACATAAATTGTAATAACATGAAACCTCATAAATATAGTGAAAAAATATCATACACCCGTGGGCCCTAACTTCAACGATATGCTTTAAAACCACCCAACCAAACGCAGGCTGCGCCACGAGCTCGGGCGCCAAGCGTACTCTTGTTGTTCACGACGAGCTGCAGAGCGCGACCCAGCAGCCGCCTTCAAGGCTGTTATGGAATCCGATTTGCTGAATGCGAACCTTTTTCTTCAGTTTGCGCCATATCTTTAAACAGTATGAATAATTGATTAATACCATGTTTTATTGACAGCTCCGCAAAAATAACCTGCAGATCGAATAAATAATCGTAGTATGATTTTTACTATACATAATACTATCAGACGCGATGTATGTAACTTAAGGTGTTACTTTTCTTGACCATACTTGACCTTAATAATTAAGTTGGTATATGGAGGATATCCGATATATCAACTACTTTTAGGTCATAGGTATATTGTTTTGGAACCTGGAGGATGGATTAACTCATCGAAGCCCAGGCATTTGAAGTGCTTATTTACTTCCGTCATCATATGGTGACGCTGGGGCTCGAAGGGTTAAGGCGAGTATCGGGTACGAAAACGAAACCCTCATATTTCCATTATAAACTTAAATGATTTGTACAAGCTTTCATCGAAATACCTGCTAGTAATTCGAAGACCCGATATATTTATTTTTTGGAGTTTGACCCAATATACGTATAGGTACTTCATCTTTTCCGAATTCACATTCTCCCTCTGGAAACTATGGGTTTAGTTTAACGACATCTTGCTTTGTATTATTATTGGGCTCTAATGACTGAAATATAATTCATAACATACATTTTTATTAAAGAACTATGAACATGAATTTCAAAAAATATACGGTTTAAATGTAAATAATCGGAACGTATAAAGAGTATAAAAGGCTATAATTAACTTAAATTTTACGTTCATGAGCCATTTAAAATATCGCCACCAAACACAATCTACAAATGTCATGCGACAGATTATTATTATGACACTTTGACTTTTTCATATTAAAATGTCCTATCTCTTTAATCTTTATACTACGTGAACGAGACAAAGTTATCGTGACTAGAGATGTTTCATTTTTAAAGCTTGCTGTTCACTAATCATTCAACATTATTTATACCGATTCAGTGTTGCTAGGAAAGAAAAGTTAGTCCCACACATAAATGGCAATACTTGTTATGTCGCCCGCGGGATGACTCTTTCGCATGGAACTAATTTCTCGAGCTGTTAACTTGTGCTACCAAAATCGAGAAAATGACGGCTAGAAATATAAATTTGACAGCCGCGACATGGGTTTGTCGCAGCGCGAGCTATCTCGCGCTCAATGATGTGCTGACCGGGCATGAGTGACTTTTTATAATGGGGCCCGTTATGTGGTTTTAGGCACATAGCGGGATTTTTTTAATGATTATTATGATTATTTTTTTATTTGAAAACTGATGCTCACTTATTGGTCCCATTTTAATTTGGTCCAGTTTGTTTGGCATCCATGAAAAAACCTTAAAAGTCATAAATTTCTAAGCTCGTGCACGACAAATGGACGAATAACTCAATATCACGTCAATAATTCTTTTTTTAACCGATTTCAAAACAAACTGATTATGGGATCTTCGAGAAATCTGTTGAAGTCGGCTTAATAGCTCCCTAGCCGCTCCGATATATCTGATTTCGACTGTCCATGCGGTAAAAATCTAAACCGGTCACGTTATCATTCGAATCATACTGTACGACCTAAATACAACAAAACATGTGCATGCACATTGTAGCGACATTGAGATCAAATTACCAACAATTCTAAAACGCACATTGTTCGTAGTAGTTTGTAGACTATTATCAGTTGAGACCTTCTCGTTTTGAACGTGTTGACATGACGTATGTAATGACTAGTCGACAACCTATGTGCTTTGCTTACCATGAGTTGCGCTTATTTAACGGAGATTTACTTTATATCCATCCCACTGGTACTCGCGTATTGACAACATTTTGTGCCCTTTTATATTGTCTGTTTTGATAGAACTCAATATTAAGGTGCGTTCAAACCAAAAGAGCATTCGCTGCTCTATCCCCGTTCTACGAAATCAACCAATCACGTTTTGTGTAACGATCGAATTTCGTAGAGTGGGGGGTTATAATAGATAATGCTCTTTTGGTTTAAACGCACCTTTAAAAGATACACGTATTTTTTATATTTTTCAATTAAATTGCAAATTTAGTGAGAAAATTCCCTTTTATTACTACTTCGAGCACAAAGAGCGTAAGTTACAAACGTCCAGAATCAGCTAAACGACGTCACAAGTGATGTTTCAAACACATAAGAAAACGACGAAAATCGGTGAGAAGTGTCAAGTGTCACTGCCAAACACGAGACATTCCAACCGCAAGATTTTTTGGTTATAGTGGCAGCTCGGAATCAGCTATGTAACGTCACTTCCCCTTTAAACTATTATTACGATTTTTTACAAAAATATTGCGATAAAATTTTAAAAATGTATTTTTCTGATCTACATGCGTATATCTCGAAATGGTTTTTGATTTAGAGACATTGAAAATTTTGAAACGTTGTCAATTGTTACTAGCGAGCTGGATAGAGAGTAAACGCCGGGCCGCACCAAATCCGTGTACAGCACGCGCACGTACGCGCGTGTGTGGCGTGTGCGTTGTAGCGTATGTAAATATCGTATTACATGGCATACCACTTGCGTGGCGTGAACATGCGCGTGACGTACATGCGGTGTGTCATCTACTGTGTACTCCGGTGTGGCTCAGCCTTAAGTCCGCGTTAATAACGAGCAGGTCAAGGTACGGCTGCTGATGGTAAACGAAAAACATTGCTTAAATCCTGGCTTACTACTGCAAAAATCGAAATTCGTATATTTAGAGGATTTTTCTCTGTTACTCAAACGAAGGCGTCATTAGAGTAAGAGAGACAAATCCTCGATATTTACAAATTTAGATTTTCCTCTCTAATTTAGATTTTCTAAGCCAAATGCTCGTCGAGCGAAGTGAATGTTTGGCCCAATTTGACATCATTAGCCACTATCATGTGATAGTAAAGTGTAGGTTTCAATGCGATTTGTGGCATTGACCATAATAAGGCACCGCTTATCAATTATGTTGTATATAGCCATTGATAAAAGGAAATTCTGTACAGAGAGTGTAGCAGTACAATCGTACATTACTGCAGTCGCCAGGAAAGTGAACTTAACAGGCTGCGTAGATATATTCGGACTAGCGTAGTGATGCTGACTCGAGATACAAAGCCAAGTTTACTTTCCAGGTTCATAGTGATTTTCTCATACTTGCAATGAAATAAAACGTCCAATTTACAGTACAAACAAATAACGAAACGAACCATCCAGGCAAAAGCAATTTTCTCCAAAAATGTTAATACTACATCATAATTGAACGTTTTGATTTTTTCTCTTTACACAGTTGGCCTATAGTAAAAGTTGTTCAAAATCATTTATTTATGATTTGTGTAAGAATGTCCCATGATATTTCGCTAAATATAATATTAGTAAAAAACGAGTACTCTTTGCGTCATGTAGTGTGCATAGAGTGACTCACGTCATATAGTATAGTTAATTCTGAGAAACGAGTGTTATGAGAATTTAACGGTGTTTAAAAAAATATCATATTTTTTATTATT
>JALPQI010012194.1:0-46900 GCA_025490895.1 Thaumatotibia leucotreta
AAGACCTATCTGGCGGACTGTTTGATAGCCGGAAACGGCAATTCGACGTTTTTTGTCTTTATTTGTTTTTTTTTTTAAAGTAACAATACATACCTAATTGATTTCTAATTTGCATATTCAGGAAGACTTTCTATTGCAAGCTCGAAAAAACATTTTGTAGATGTTATGAATATTTATATTAATACACTAAGGCAAATAATATGCAAAGACCTTCTTAAACTGAAGACAATATCTTTAAATATTTGAGAAAATAATATAAGTGTGAAAAAGCTCGTTGAGTAAAATTTACTTATCACGTATATTAATAATGCGAAAGCACAAACACGCATTATTTTTGTACTTCTATTTTTTATATTATATCTAACGATTATTCTTCTTAAAATAAATTATAAAAAACAGTATTAAAACTTGGCATTTAACCAAATTCCCTAAAAAAACTTTTGCCTAATTTAAACTGGATACTGCCTAAAGATTGCCTATTACATGTTTTTTTCAATTATATCATCGGAATAATCACACACCACTATTTAATTGTATGACTGTTAAGTTCTGCGGTGCTTGGCTTGGCCTACATAGTTGACATACGCTACGTGTATGTAAATAGTTTAAAAATCTGAACCGTTTTATGTAAATAAGTCAAAGATCGATAGTAAAAAAAAAAATATATCACATAACGCCGATAAATTCCTGAATCCGAATATACATGTATGTAATATGTATTAAGGACATGTAGTTAATTAATGAAATGAACGGCAGAACAATACAAGGGCAATAAGAAAGCCTGTATCAGTTCTGTTATCGGTTCAAGTTTTAATTCTTATTAATGTATTTAGTTAATTAATATTATCTGTCAAATATTTAATCCTTAATTGAAAAGGAATCAATTAATTTAGAGGAATGATTTATTTTAATTTGTCAGCATGTTTGCATGCCATGACAACAATGCTATTGTAGGCAGCTCTTAAATTAAGGCTGTATCAATGCTGTATTGGAATACTGCTAAATTGTTTTACTACTTAAATTTAACATACTAGACATGGGTACTAATACACTTTAAGATCCTTACGTTTCATGATAATCAAAACAATAGTTAGTTCTTATTTTTGAATTATTAAGTTGTAGGTTCCTTAAAATATAAAAAAAACACTAAGAGATATACTATTTATAATTTATATAGTAGTAGTAGTAAAAGTAGTAGTAAAACTGTATAAAAGTATAATAAGTATATAGTATTAAGTTGTGTGACTACTGGAGAAAAAAAAACAAGTCAAAATATTTAGTTACTAAATAATTTGATTTGAGTTTTCACAATAACTTCAAAACACTAAGTCTCATATTTTTTCATGTACGTCGTCATATATTTTTAAATCTTTAAAAATCAGAACAAGTTTAAAATTTAAAGATCGACTAAGTAATAGGGCGGGCGGACTTACTTCGTTTGGGCGGGAATCTTCAATCGTTTTTCCTATTGCACTCACTTCTGCTCCCACTGATATTGATGTCAATCTAATTAAAAATTGATTTAAATCCACTATTTAATTTTTGATTGAATCATAACTAGATTTGTTAGGGTCGAGTCGAGTCGATTCGCGTGTTAAGGCTGCGGCGCGGACGGGCGCTGTGGTGCGGTGCGGTCGGCGCTCGGCACCTGACTGCGCGGAGGCTCTCGCGCCCCGACCTACCCGACTACGGTACCACTATAACGTTCTTTTTTCAAAACTCTGCTAACAAAAAACGAGCAGGTCGGGGAGGCTGCGCATTAAAGAAATGATTTGATGAAACGGCCACTTGACAGGTGGCTCGCGTCGCGCTCGCTGCGAGTACCGGTTAATTGTCGGTTGCGCATAGATAGTACGCCGGCGGCAAAGAAGCCCTGAAAAATTGCTTTTATACATTAATGCCCTCAAATAAGCGGTTGCTGCTTCTGTGACATTAAAGTTCCCCTATTTTGCAGCACTACTTTTATCTAGAAGCAGGTTTATAAATTGCAGTTCAGCTGAATGGCATGTTTGGCTCGAACCTTTGTCTCTTGATTTTCTCATTGGAAACGGTGCTTAAATATTTTCAGCATAGCTTTAATCCTTAGTTCGTAATACTGTGTGTATAGGTATTTATATACGTATGTAATCAGTGGCTAATCTATAAATCCGAGTGCTGTAATCGTATATGTTGAGATTAGAGGATTTTAGGCGCGCGGGAAGCTCCGTTAGTTGGGGCGCGCCCCGCCCACCGCGCCGCATTGGCTGCCGTCTAGCGCTGGGCGGGGCAACGCTTAGATTTGGCTTAGAAAAATCACATGAAAATTAGCTGTGATTTGTTATGTATAGAAATTAATCACCTTTTTAATTAATCGTACGACATTAACACATATAGATAAATTAAATACTAAGATTAAATGCTAAGATATGTTAAGAAACATACATTAAAGGAGTTCGTCGAATCGAACTTGGGTATTTTAATAGTTTTGTAACGATTTTCAATGCTGAAAAGCATAGAAAAAAGCCAGGCAGCCGCCGCAGGAGCAGCTGACCGCCTTATTTATTCGCGGCCGTTGTGAGCCGACGTGTACAAAGAAACGTGACATACATATATACTAGAGAAACAGATAGGAATGTTTTAATGATTTTTACATTTCTGTTTTTGTCCGATTTGCAAGGCAGGCATTTAGACTGATAAGGCAAGTTATTATATGTATTTTGCCGTTTAAATAGCCAAGTGTCTATAATTAGATAATTTCCTTTTCCATAAAAATTGATAGGTAATATATATGTGATGTGGTAAACCAATTTCGTTACTAGAAAAAGATTTTTTGGTTCTTACTTTCTTACAAATAAGGGAACTATCGGTTTCGCATTAAAAGTAAGGTTCACTGCTCGAGGACCAGAAAATAAAAATGATTATTGTAGTTAAAATTTTACAGTAGAATGTCACTTAAATTTGGATAGAAGATTTGTGTATGATTTTTTTATATTTTTTGATCAAAACAAAAATAACACATTTTTTTATCTTACAGACCGATCATAGGCAAAACCTTGTAATTCAACATTTTAAAATAAATTGTCATGAATGGTCTTTGGGTCTGTTTTATATCTTTCTAGTAATCCTAATATTATAATTCCTAAGACGGTAGCATATTTCCTTATGTAGTTAATACCATGTAAAAAATATTCATTGGTAAAGTTTCAGCGTGAAACCTATTAAGGTGATTATATAGTCGATTAACTCTTTGTAATGGCAATCTCGGGAAATTCAATTAGGCGAGTAATCTGCTTTGGTTGCGTCGTGTTGCGTTACAGCGGGGCTTCAGGGGCTTCAGGCGCGTGCAGCGCCGCAGACTAGCCACAGAGGTTGCACTCGCTTGATAATAATATTATAAGTCAGTACAAACGGAAAGGTAGATACCTTGTCTTGTCACGACTCTTAGACCTTGTGTTCTTTAAATAAAGTCCATTTTAAACGGCGGAAGTATTGAAAAATACAACCTCAACTTAAAAAAAAATGCATTTTATTAGTTTTCCATGTCATGTTTCTTAGTAACCTTTACTACTTATTTAAGAGCTACACAGATAAAACAACGAAATTAAATTTTTCAAAAAAGTGCAGCTTCGGTGCCTTGGCCGAGTATACGTATTTTCGTAAGTGTACAAATGCAGTTTTTCTTTTTATCATATAAAAATGATCTCATGGTTCCTAAGACAAGAATTCGCTATCTGTTATGGTTTCCAAAACTTCCATACTGAGTCATTTGGATTGATTACCCTAGTGTATATCAGGAAGTGTCCTAAACCCAGCAACTGCACGATGATATAGTTGCAACACTTAATCAGTCGGTATGCATATTGAAATTTTTAAATTAAAAACAATAATGTGCATCTCTTCTTGTTTTTATTTTCTGTGTTAATCAAACGAATTATGTTTTTATTTTTATCCACCCAGTATAGGTTATAGTAATATACATTTATAAACATACAAATATAAAAAAATACGTCATTTAAAATTATGGATAATTTGTACAGGTACTAAAGTTTCAAAGTAGGTACTAAAATGAAGAAAATAATGAAAGCGCGTTAAAAGTAATATGCAAATAGTACCACGACATTGGTTTCACTGTTCGCGATATGTTGTGGCATAACGGCGACCGGGTCGCGTGGATGCGCCGGCGCACCGTGGGGAGAGGGGGGGAGGGGCGTCACGGCCCGTTAGCGCGATCCTCGGCGCGTGCACATGTCGCCTCGGCACGCGCCCGTTTTTATCATCCTTTTTCTGTTTTTGTTTTCTCCCTTTGTTCGAATTTTGAATTAAATCGGTTTTTTCGATTCCGCATTAATGAAGCTTTGGGTCGGTTACGATTGCTTTTGTGATTTGAAGATAAAAATGTGGACACACTTTTTTAAATGAATAGCAAAAAACTAAATCGTTTGATATATCTATATGTAGGTATTTCAATAATTTTTTATTCCTAATTTCCTATTCTCTAAGCTGAAAAATAATGTTTTTATTTATACACGTTTTAATCCGACAGACGTTTCTTAGATTGCATCGCAGCACACATTACAGCTTTTAAGTGTAGTCACTAGATAAGTAAATCAAAATAAAACGCTCGGAGGGTATGTTTCAGCTGCGGGCGTACCGGTTTGCGCCCGCGCTGTCGCCGCTCGCCATTCCTCGCAGTCAACTTTTATTAATTGGGCAGATGAGAGCCACGGCTACCATGATGAATACTTCTGCCTTATAAGGCCACCAGTTTGCGAAACCTTTTATAGATTCTCAATTAAAAGTGTCTATTATAGTTAATAGGACGCTCGGACGTAGTAGTTTGAAGAAAAAGGAATATTTGCTTTAAGTACGGGATAAAAAACAGGTAATATAACGGAAAGGACGATTAAGTGGAATAAAATATAGCGTGGGGGTGCGGGTGGCAGGTGGCGCGGCCTAGTGCGCGCGCGCTGCTTCCCTTGCGCCTGCGCCGGTGCGGTGACGGGCCCACTAATCGTCTTTAAGATTTTATTCGTAAGTTGGTTGTGATTTAATCTAAAATGATTTATCGCTTAAAAGAAAATTTAAATTTTTGCTGCAAAGGCATAGTCTTGAGGTTACCTTCTCTGTATGCATAGTAGTACTCAGCATTGTACCGAGAAGTTTCATAAGTTGCGAAACTTGCATAGAGAATGTTCTCGGGAATCTCAACTTAAGAAATAATCTAATCAAGCCAAGACCGTACTAGATACATGCCTTATGAGTTATATTTACTGCCTTGCTTACTTATTTACGATTTAAAATAATTATTTATAACACATTTTTATAAGTTCTCATGGAAACATTCTCAATAAGAACTTACTTTTAAATTCTCAGAAATTTCCGAGTATAATCTCGCAATTTTGAGAGTGTTCTGCAACTTGTACATTGTACCAAAATATACATAATTATACGTTTGGTAGTAGGGTCATTAAAGATTTATACAAGCTGTTCACTTTTGACTACCGAGTGGACAACATTTTACAATGACGCAGTACTGTAATATAATGTAACTTACATAATATATGATAAATTATTTTTTTGATGAGTCTATAATAAGACGTAGTTTAACTAGGGTAAGCTGTAATGGAATGGTCACATCACTATGCACCCTCGGTAGACTTCGTCAAGATTGCCGCGGCATGTGCACCCTTAACGGATTTATGTAAAGTTGCAGGTAAGCTGCGGGTCACGTGCCGCTCATATGCCTCCTATGCCGTACTGTAGCCAGTGTAGCCGTACTATGAGCTGTCGCTACGTTATTAACGCGCGTTTACTTTCTTTGTCAGCCTCCGTAGCCTAGTTGATAGTGACCCTGCCTACGAAGCTGGAGATTCTGGGTTCGAATCCCGGCGAGGGCATTATTTGTGTATTTATTTATCACAAATATTTGTTCCTTGGTCATGGCTGTCTATGTATTTAAGTATCTATATATGTATCTATCTATTATATATGTCGTCGCCTAGTACCCACATCACAAGTCTTAATTGAACTTACCGTGTGACTAGGTTGATTTGTGTAAGATGTCCCAAGATATTTATTTATTTATTATATCCGGCTCGCTCGCGCCAATATGCGAGTACAAGCGGGATGGATAGAAAGTAAACGCGCGTGCATAACGTAGTGGCAGCTCATGGCTACAGGGACTAAGTGAGGAGTAGGGTTTGCAATCCGGATATCCGGATATCCGTATTATCCGGATATCCGCACCATTTTGGATCCGGATCCAAAGACCCTTAAGATCCGGATATTTTGGATCCCACGGATCCTCAATTACGTATATAAAGTCAACTTTTTTTGGGTACTTTAAGTATCTTAATGTAGCTGTAAATAAGCTGTAAATGTAATGTTACTTTTCTAATAAAAAAAATAAAACCACCTGTGAGTCCTGTAACCTAATTAACGAATTCGAGGTAGAATCTAAATAATTTTATTGTATTTTACCTTTAATAGTTTTTTCGTTTACACAACAACAGCAACAAAAGCAAGGCAGTACGCAAGTAATAAAACGTGATTACGCCACTCAGTCGCCTTTGGTTCGCCTACCTGTAAAGTCAGGCCAGGTCCGCACTGGTCACGCGATGGCGACGCGGCAGCGATGCGACGGCGACGTGAATAATTAGTGTCCGCATTAACAGCAACGACAAACAAGCGAATCGCGAATACATCGTGAATTGGCTGTCCGCATTGACTAGACGACGCGATTTCGTCTTCGCGACCGATAACAAAATAGTATCCGTACCTACGCAGCGACGCGACGCGACGCAAAGACGGTATCTCAATAAATAGAATCGATCGTACTTACTACCCGTTAGTGAAGTTTCAATATTATTTTTCGAGTTGCATTATCAGTGTGCAGCGGAGAAACTTGCAAGTCATGGATTTTTCAGACCCGCGTAATGTAACCTTTAAATTCAGGGGTACAATATTTAACATCGAGGAATTTATTTCTAGTATACAAACTAGACATTTTCAGGGGCTTTTATTTCGAATGTCTAAGTATCCGAAACAAAAGGATAGACTGTGCGTTTCCAAATTATGGAAGGAAATACAATCAATTTTCTTACCTTTGTATTCACTTTATACCAAAACTTACCTTCATATACAGGGAAAATTAATTGTATTTCCTTCCATAATTTGGAAACGCACAGTCTATTCTTATGTTTCGGATGCTTAGACGTCCAGATAGGTTGTCTGGCTTGTACACTTGAAATAAATTCCTCGCTGTTATTATTTTATATTAGACATGACGAACCCGATCAGGCGACACATTCAAACTATTTTGATTTTATCGGGTCGCCTCTTGTCGCACGCAAAACCTCTCGCTCTGTCGCTCAAGCGACGTTGCAGTGCGGTCGCCTGTATGAAGTGTGATACGTTTGATTGCTGATCGCCATTGCGTCGCTGTCGCATCGCCGTCGCCTGACAAAAATCAAAATATCGCCGCTTGTAATTGTTCACAAAAATGCAATGCGGACTCGTTAGTACATTGCGGAACGTTTGAATATTTAAGGGACAAAATTAAATTTTAGTCGCCCGTCGCTCAACCAATGCGGACGGTTACATAACTCGAAGGACGTTTATTGGTCACATCGCTGTCGCGTCGCCATCGCGTGACCAGTGCGGACCCGGCCTCATTGTTTAGAAGTGCTCGTTAATCTCGTTGTCTTTGTTTTGTTTTTTTGAATTTTGTGGTGTGTTGGTTCCCGAACTTCAATTTGAAGAAAAATAAATGGCTACTGAGTAAGTACAATAATTATGATTATGTTTTTACATTGCTGTATAAAATGTTAAGTGCAAATGGTGTAACATAATGATTGTAATGAACTAATGATTTATAGTTTGATTATGTACATATTGTGTTGAATAACAAAAATTCTATGTTAAGTAAATGTTACACATCCTTTTGATCCCTTCTAAGACCGAACAAATTTTTTTGGTTTAGAAGGTTAATTTACAAAGTTATATTTGCCTTGGCTGGCATAATGTAAATAATCTTAAATACTGATTCATCTATGAAAACTCTTTGAAATATTTTATCTTTATGATTTAAATTGTGTTGTATAAATAACTGAATTGTAGCTAAAGCCAAATGTGTGTTTGTGTGAGATTCCACAGCCTTTGTGAGCCTGATTAAAATTGTTTTTCACCCTTAAATTAACCAAAAATATATTTTATGTTACCAAGATTGTTGCATTTAATTAGTAATAAATCAATTATAAAAAACTAAATGATTTTCATTTAACTAAAGCTTTTACCTAAACGAAACACTACTCTTTCTTTATTAAAATTACAATGGATCCGTATTATCCGAAATTATCCGGATATCCGGATCCGACAGATTTCAGGATCCAAAATATCCGGATCCTAAAAATCAACGGATATTACGTTTGTCTTGTGACGTTAGAAATATCTGAATCCTGGCTGGCATGAAGACCCTAAGTAGTTCACATTGGACAAATGTGAACCAATCTTAGGGACACAACTATCGATTTTGCCTTACTAACGGTATCCTTTATATTGGCCTACATTAGGCCAAATGTTTTCAGAGCCTTTCATCGAATTGAACTGAAAATACTTACTTATGAGTTATATAGATAAATTAGTTCGCGTCATTCTTTAGTTATTGATCGACCGATCTTACAATGCACGTAAACGGCGTCTCCTCTTTCATATATTTCCCTATGGTTGATTCATAAAAATACAGTATGCACGCAAGTATTTAATGACCACATACCTACATATTATTTGTTTTGACCAACGTGTATGACTCTTAGTTATTTTCCTAAAAGAGATGTAGTTCACTCTAATTCCCTCTAATTCTGTGTAATAAGAACGTCGTAACATATTTGAGCGGATTCTTTCGATAGTTATTTTTGCATTTGACTGTACAATGAGAATAGCTTGGAAATGTCGACGATTTCTGACAGATTCCTTGGTACCTACACACGTTCAAAATTTAAATAATTACCTACTTACTCGCAGTTTATTAAAATTCGTACATAAGTGAAGCGGACGAGAGAATTTTAAACAGTAGGTACTTGCTTACCCAATTAAAAAAACGACGAGATTTTTTTCGTGTTTTTCGTAATTATATTTAAATAGGGCTCCGATTGCCACCATTTGTTACAGAAACTAATAAACTTGAATACCCATGAAGTACCTACACTCTAAATAAAGCCGCTATAGATACCCATAAGTACTCTTATTATCAGTTCTATTTTAATATCAGACGCTGTTATGGCTTTATGCTCGCGAAGTGGAACTAGATTAAGTATAAGTATTCAGTGTAATGTCCAGCCTGCGAAGCCTTCGCGGTAATCCACATAACCAACCTTTAAAAGGACCTCTAAGAATATTGCATATTATGTGAACCTTAAGCACCTGAGATAAGGTAATTCATTCTTCGCAGAAATCAAACCCTGTATCTGTGTTTGAAGACACACGGGGAAACCAGTAAACATTCATGATTTATTCGATGGTATCGCGCAGAAGCGCCATTGGCTTTTATTGCATTATTATAAAATGTATCCTTATTAAAGCCGCCTGTATTACGGTAGGTACTTGGTGAATTATAGCTGATCGATTTATATTAAATTCTTGAGGAAGGGTTTTTTTATATCAAATTTATCTCTGATTGCAGTTTTATCGTCTTGGGATATATTTGAGAAGTGAATTCCACATTTTAATAGAAAGTCCTTTATGTTTACATAAAGTAAGACGTGTTTTAATCGGAATGTTAATATTAATTAGACACCTAGCCTTTTTGTGCGTTCTTAATCATGACCATGAATATGTAAGTAATAGCCGTCTTTTTTCGGATGTTGCTATCATGAAGAAATAGCAAAAAGCGTATTTAGGATTAATCGATGTTCATGCCAAACACAAAACTAAAAATAATTGTATGAAGTTAAAACGTATGTGAACATAGTTAGCTGTGTGGAATTAATAAATATTACTTACATATAACTAGGTAGAGTCAAGATTGTGTAGAAATATTTATTTAATCTTTATTGCACAAAAGAAAACCTTAACGTACTAAAGGCGAACTTGATGCTAAGACGCATTCTGTACCAGTCAACCTTAAGACAAAGCAGAGAAGTAGTGGGCGGAATATTGACTGAGAAGAATAGCGCATGTGATAACCTTCAGATGTGTGGAATTAATATAGTGTAAATCGCGTCTAGGTAGAATCAAGAATGTAGATATATGTATAACATATGACTGTGAAAAATTGCGACTAGGAAGAAGAATTCATGGCATAAATATAAAAATAATCTAGTTTTGGATTCAATTTTCAATCAAGTATCATTAATCGGATACTTTCTTGTTTACTTGTTTCTTGAAACAATAACACAAAGTGGGGTTTTAATGGGTTATTCCATCAAAATAATACCTGTCTTTAAGGTGCAAAAATCTGGCTAAAATTGCCCTACAAACTGGGAATCCTCTACGAAAGAACTGTTTTTCCTGTTGTAGGCAGGATAATTTCATACAAGTGTTGACTTATATTTTTGTAACGGTTGATGATTTCATATTTTTAAGCGATATTTAAAATAAAATATTAGTATTTAAATAAATATTCAGTAATATTGTTTGGGATTATTTTGAATGGTAATAGATATTTAATAGTCAGTAATGTCCAGTGATAGCAATTAGGTGAGCTAAAATACCTAGGTATCTTTCAGGAGATGACATTGAGGAGTGGCTTTTCAAAAGGGCTTATTTCCAGTTTGAACTTTTTTGGGAAATTGAGAAAAACATGTCCGCGGTTTTCATTTCAATATTCTTAATGTGTTTTTGATATAGTACTTAAGTAAGTTGATATAAATGTTATGGCACTAAATATATTGCTTTATCAACCTAATTATTAAGTTAATATACCATAAACTTTCAAAATTAAGTCCTTTTGATGCGAAACTTTTAGAATTAAGCCGTTTTGTTGGGGCCTTGTGAGCTTATCCAATAATTATACCTCGATATTTTTCTAGCAAGAACGAGAGATTGACAAAATTAAAACAGGTACCCAAGAAATACAGGATCCATCTAGGCTTTGTTCTAAATATCTTATACTTCATATTAATCATTTCCTATGGCTTTATTAATTTTATTAATCTTTGCAATTTTTATGGGAACTAAATACAAGATAATATGAAAAAAAAATATGTATAATTTTGAGTAGGATTTGCATTCGTGTAATTTATCTCTACGGTAAATTTTTATTTATTAAATTTATTTATCGACTACAATAAGACTTATCGATAACAGTTATGTCGTTGTCTAATTTTGTCAATCTCTCGTTCCTGCTAGAAAAATATCGAGGTATACCAATAATATACAAGCTGTTCTTACAAAACCTTTATTTGTACAAAAAATACTTAATAATAAGTTATCATAATACAGTGGCGATTACTATCGGACCTAGGGAACCTATTTACATAAATTTATTTTAGAAATTAAGGTATTTTTTTTTCCATACGAAATAATTGAGCCCGCAATGTATTGCATCCACTGGTAGCCACATTACTTAAAGTAGACATAAGTATCTAAATGTCATACGAGTCTCATGTCAGTTGGCCGGCATACATTGCTGCTGGGTTGCACTTTAGAAAAATCATTACACCTAATCAACAACAAAATTTAACGAAATGGTTATCTTATACGACTCGTAGTATCAGATATTATAGCTGGATTAATTATTCGCCCGTATCAAATACCCTCGCTGTATACACCTTTAAAAGCTCATATGTTTCTCTTGCTATAAGGGAGAAATAGGCCCTTTTGATACGTACTTTGAATTATTTACATTTTAGAAGGCAAGAAGAGACTTTAAATGGACTAATTATTTAGAACTTTAAATTCAAAATGTATATTGTATTTCTCTACTTTTAGCAAAACCACATTCATAGTTTAAAAAAAGTGGAAAGTGGAAATAAGTCCTTCTGAAAAGACACTCCACTTGTCATAATATTAAAAAGGACTTATTATTAATCACAGTTCGACATATTTTGTTCGTTTTTACTAAAAAAAAAAGCTAGACATAAGGAATGCACAACATATTGTAATTCGAAATCGATTTAATTAAGACTATCGTACAGTACAGTGTTAGCGTCAAGCGGTTTAAATATCGAATACCTACTCGATATTAAAGATAAACATATTTTTTACTCGGTTGTATAATAACCATTTATAATATGTTCTCTTGCAAACATGTTTTTAGCTCACCTAATTCCGTTTACTGGTATTGGCTTCGTACTAACTAGTGAAGTGAAATAGTTATTTGTACAACATGAGAGCAAAGTACGTATTTGATGCGAGTGTCAGTTTTGAGTCTTGAGCGTTGCGAGAGACTCGAAAGACACGAGATTCAAATAACTTTGCTCTCAAGTTGTACATACAACTTTTCACCTCAGCATGGAGAAAAGGAAAATATGTTATTAAACATTTATACGTGCCATCCCGTTATTTTTTGTTTTTGTTTTACCATTATGTTTGTAACAGAAAGTACATAATTATAACTACTAAAAAAATGAAAGCTCATAAAATTTTATAAAACAGTTATAATTATTTAGAAATGAACTCGTGTCGAATTTCTGAACGCGATTCTGACTCGCCTAGTACCACGATATCCGTCCGTTTTAAAACGGCTGTCTTTCTCTCTGTCACACTTATATATAAGAGCGATAGAGAGGTGGAATGACGGACGCCAATGTTATGTATGCTTGGTGGTAGGGGCCATATGCCGTTCGGATACAAGGAATCGGGTCCGATAAAACGCGTCGTCTAATACAACTGGCTGAATACGCTAGGATGCCATGAACGAAAAAAAAAATGCATATTATGACAATTTATAACGTAACATTTTTCATCTCTGTCTTTTTACTAACAAGTGAAAGAAACAAAAGAAAAAGTTGAAGTCTAAAAGTCATGGAAAACAACATTCACTCAGTGAGCAAAATCGCACTTTGCTCACTGATTTCGCGAATCAAAAGAAGTCTTTTCGAGCTGCTGAGGTGAAATAGTTATTTGTTATACAAGGGTGCAAAGTTGTATTTTACCCGCGAGTATGAAATTGAAACACGAGCAAGCGAAAGGATTCTATAGTTGAAGTTCTAAAATAGAATCCTGAGTGCAGCGAGTGTTTTAACATACGAGAAGTAAAATACATTTACACCCGTGTGTAACACAAAACTTTTCCCCTCACTATAGCGAGGAAACTCAAAAAAGGTAATTATTTGTTCACATTACAATCATCATCGGGTTAGTGATAATAATTTTCCAAATGCATCATGTATTTAATGCAAGATTTTGTCGCAGTAAACTTACCACGAAAAAGTAAACGCAGCACGATTTTAACACATTCCTGTAGTTGCACACCAACGCCAATGCATTATTAAATCATTCTCATTAATTATTTTTACAAAATTATAACAGAACACCCTGAAAGTTGTTTAGTTTACTATTTTTATGCGTGTTCGAGTCGGTAAATAAAGATTATAACCTATAATATTCTTTGACAATGTTGACGTTGACATTTTCTGCATTTTGTAGTCATCTTATCATCATTCACTAAAACAATTGTTACTTATGGAATTTTAGGATTTATATGTTAAAATCATCATATTATATAAAGGTTTGTATTTTACACTAAATTCTCTAACAAATTATTTAATTATCATTAATTATGGAACAATTTCCATGAGCATTTTACGTTTTGTTATTCCAAAACCAAGGTCATTACTTTGCCACACAAGTGAATAATATGCGTTTTTAGACGTTTGTATTAAAGGATAAACGAGCACTTTACGAGCTAGTGAGGGGAAAAGTCTATTATTAAAGCAAATTGTTTTTTTTGCTTTCTCGGATCTCAATATTAATACGATGGGTATTTAAACAACGATATTTTTCCTAATTAAAACAAATAACTAATTTGTATGTGGATTGATAAAATAATATTGAGTGTGAGGTTAATAAAAATAATAACTGCAATAGGTATTATATAGTAATAAAAATCTTGCGCGCCATAAATTTTGACGTGGAAAAAACTATTTGTTTTGTTTTTCGCATAAGATAAACAATTAACAGTAACGCGGTATTAATTGGTTTTATAAATTCATAAGCTAATTCTCACTCGCTACGCTGTTATTTAAATGTTTTAGGTAGGTACGCGTAAGGTATGTAGGTAGGTGGTAGGTACCACCTATTTGTATTGTACATAATGTACATACAACAATAATAAGTACCTATGCGTAGATATTTTACCGTTCCGATACCCGATAGATCCCGACATAATTCCGAATTGCAAATGAAGTGTGAAATTGAAATTCGCAAGCAAAAAAAGTGTTAAAGTTATGACACATCATGCTTTTCGTTTCCAGTATTGTCATATTGTAGAACATTTAATTCAGGTACCATCGCTTGCAGATAAGCCCTCTTATTTGGCTTTACCATAACCCTAATTGCCTTTAATAGGGTTTCGATGAAATCGGCAGATTTCGGGTAGACGCTCCCTGTAGGTGAAATTCGTGAAAAATGTTCACACATCTGTAATTGCAAACTCGTGTGTGTATGATTGAAGGTTTCAGGGCAACAGTTAGCCAGAGTCATATGGCGGGCGGGCGGCTCGCAGAGAAACCGTAAAAGATTGCCCAGGATACGCAATCGTGCGCCGTGCGACACAAAGCTGCATTGTGCCGTGCGCAGGCGGCGCGCGTTGCACAAGGCCGAGAATACCCATCGCTTTACGAGGCACAACTACCAAAGAATACCTAATCCAGTGTAACTCAGACCTCGCACTCTGTTACTGTAATACGTAATCGGAAACCCGCGTATACAGGTTTGCTTAAGGATTTCACGATTATGCGGTTGGAACAACGTTCAAGGTACAACTCTTCTGCGCTAATTGCGGTCATTCTTGTGCGCTCCCATATTGACTGAGCACATGTTGCCGGCTCCGAGGCCGCAGACTGCTGCTATGTTGCGGTTTTCGATTACTGCACGCGTAATTACTACGCACGCTCTCAACAATAACCCTTTTAAGCTATTATATTATTTTATAACTTTTATTAATCAATATTAACTCGCCATTAAAAATAAATCAACAGCAGTTACGAGTTGCGGTAGCCGGCGCGACGCGCGTGTGTGCGCATAATCACAAAAGTGCGGCTTCGAGGGAGGGTATAAATACTTTCTTGACTTTTGATTATTTCATGCTATCAGGAGCGTACACGGGTCTTTGACAATTTAATAGCATATGCGCGCGCACCTGCCATTGCAAAAAGTAGGCACACGCTTCAGGCAGTGTGAGGCGCGGAATTCGTCGCCGAGACCATGCCCCTAGCCTATCTTATACGCTATTTATTGGTAATTGATTGGTAAGGTGTATATTCTTTATGTCCAGTTTTTATTGCTACCAATGTAAAGCCCTTTCGCCGTTGTATGTATTTGATCTACCAGTATTATTTTTTACCAATAAATGCCGATTCCATTAATACCGCTTAATACAGTCAGGTGCATCATTAATTGTCGATACTATCGATAACATTGATAAATCTATGACTCCGTAAATCATTTTTATGATAGCAAAGCTAAAACTGGGTCAGTGGAAGGTAAAAGTGGAATAATTTACAGATTAATTAATGTTGATGTTTCCCTTTGCTGGCTATTATATCCGTTGCTCCAAGATTGTCATCGTATTTTTTTGATCAGAATTCGTCTCCATATGCGTCGGCGCAGCGCAGTGAAGATGTCTGCGCGAGTTAACGCGCGCCCCGCGGCGGGCTGCGGTCCGCGCCGCTCATGTCCGCTTAATGAGTATTTTAACTACTGCTGCTAAATCATACCCCACGTCCTTCATGCTCACTGTGCTAGCCTTACATGCTACCCGTAATGAGGGGTTTCAAGCGATGGAATAGATTTAACATGAAGCCTGGAGCTCGCCTAAGTGCCTCTTGAGAATAAAATAAAAGTACTGAGAGTAGATCGTAAACAGAGACCATAATCAAGGCTGCGTGCACTGAGTGCCTGTAAGTGGATATGTAATAAAATTAATATTCAAATCCTTAAGCAGACAAGACCGACTATATTTGATAGCCCGGTTTATATCTCCACAATGTCACTTTATCCCGGTTAGATATGGCATCCGTTCGTGTATAAGTAGTAAATAAAATATTTCAGAACAGGTATACTAAATTATACAGCTTAATTAAACATTTTTAGGATTCGTTACCAATTCTTTTGTTTGGTCTTATATTAATTAGGTATATTTAAATATTCACATGTCTAGACACAGGGCTAGACTATACGGAAATTAAACTTTGATTCATTCATTTAAAAATACACCAATGAATTGGTAACTTTCGTTACAGTCTTGTGAATGTGGATTTCACCTTTACATCAGGCACATAGGTTTTTTACTAATGGTTCCGACAACGACTTCTCTACATTAATTAAACACCTAATACCTACTTTGGTAGATGCAATAAAAAAAACTCAATAGCAGCTCAGTTCGCAGCTTTCTACATAGTTTGAAATTAGTGTGAAAAAGTGAATGAATAAGAAACGAAACCTTTGATGTACCTACTTATATTAAAATTGTAATACATATAGGTCAATACCTACATATTTTTAAGGGCGTCTTTCTTAATAATAATTTAAAAAAACGTGTATCTAAATGCCCAATAATTATCAGTTATAATACTTACAGTCACGAGCAATGAATAGCTTTTCTTTGCAATTCAATGTGCAAAACCAAAAATGATTATAATTTCATCTGTGAAAGGGTTGTTACAATGTTGTTGAATGAAATCTGGCTAAATATTCAAAACGTGACAGTTAAAGCGCTCGCGGGCACTGCAGCACGGGTTTCTGCCTCCTCCAGCCAAGTTTCGTGTAAATGATAGCACTAATTTGTCCTCGACAAGACATTCGTTCATTTAGCCATTAATAACATTTAAATAAATCGGTTGGAAGCCGTGGCGAAGGCGCGGCAGGTGCCTCGGAGGCCGGCGGGAGCGCCCGGGTGCATTGCCTACAGTTAATTGATTTCAATCAAGGCGAGTCCCCGATAATAAAATTCTCCCTGGATCGTCCACGATATTATTAACAGTGACCGTATACTCGGTTAATAGTGTCATTCGGTAGCCATAAGTACTTATTGTTATAATTTATAATATAAAAATAAATTTGAAATTTTAATTTTATAAAAATAAAATAGTTAATACCCGAGGTTTGTCGGAAGCCCGAAGAACATATTTAATAGCCATTAAGTGTGGTTCATTATATCATTATATTCCCATAGGATAAGTAGCAGGAGCATTCCATGGACTGTCCCGTACAAACATGTGTATATTCCGATAATTAGAGTTTTCTCGAGTTATTAGTAAATTTATATACTTTTTGTAAATTTTTGACTCCTCGGGTCACGAAAGAGAACTTCGTTAAATCCACAATTTTGAGGAAAACCGTGTTCGTACGGGACATCGGTGGACTTTTTCATGGAATGCATCTCCAGTGTCCTTTAAGTTCCGATGTAGCGACTTATAACGGGTAATACAATTTATAATGTGAATTAATAGAAAAGGAATTTAAAATACTGAAATATAAAAGTAAAAGCATTGCAACTGAAATGCTAAGGCACGTATTTTAATAATTATCATTTCAATCAGACTCAAATATACCTAGACCCACACTAAGCCCATTACCTACTTGTAAATCGTGTTATAAATAAGTACGTATAAATTAAGGTGACGATATAATGGCGATACATGGATCGATAAATTACTTACAGCCATAACTCAAGCCTGGGTTCTCCATCGTCCCGGGCGCTGCGCTGCCTAGACTTAGACTGAACTTCACAATGCAGATATATTATACGTTTTTTAAGTTACCCGCCGCATATTATTTTGTGATAATACGAGTACTAGCTGCAAATTCATAAGATCTGATATTGATTGTACTTATTATGTTTCATTTTATACTTAGTTAAATATTTTTTCAACTACACATCTAACGGTCAAAGAACCAAGATATGATTTTGTTGAAATTGTGTGACTGTATGTACGCACGAACAGTTAAGTTCAGCATACACTGGATGAAATAATACTTGACTGGAATATCGTAAAATGGTTTCGATTTTGATCTTTTATAGATCACATTTTTTGTAGATATTAAGTATCTCAGCACGGTGTTGTTTAAATGCCTATTCGAATTAAAAGGTATTAAAACAATCATTTATGGAAAAGGATTCATTAAGTAAATAATTAAGGAGGTTTGCGTAGTGCATATAAAGGCAGTACGTTACGCTGGTTGTCGAAAGCTTCTTAATCAGGGAGCACAAGTTTATTTTTTTGCACGAATAACTCGTTAAGATAAGCGCAAGTTATTTCGTTTCTTGGATTCCGCAGGTGACTCGCCTTCATGTTTATATTTATAATAATATACTTGTATAATACCAACTACTAACAGTAGAACAGTACTATCGTTATGAAAACAATATGTATGAGTAGTTTCGCTGAAAACTTAGGCTCAGACTATACATACAAAGTTATACAATGGTAGTTGCAATGCTACGAATAGGCATGCTACGCCGTAGCTGATGAGTGACGCGCTAATCGACAC
Source organism: Thaumatotibia leucotreta (assembly GCA_025490895.1). NCBI lineage: Eukaryota > Metazoa > Arthropoda > Insecta > Lepidoptera > Tortricidae > Thaumatotibia > Thaumatotibia leucotreta. The sequence continues at coordinate 18,634 of JALPQI010012194.1, forward strand.
AAATGAAACTATGTGCGTACTCGCTACGGGCCTACGGGCAATTCATTAGCTTTATATAAATGAGTTTACTACGACTTTATCGCTTCATTATTAAGTGTTCTCGGGAATAATACGATGCGATTGTTTCATAGTGCTAAATGTCATACACACATGAAATCACAAAAAGATTAAAATAAAAATTACCAAACAATGACATTTTCCAAGTTTCTTTTTGTGGCGTAGATCGTTGTGATATACGATATAGATACTAGATAATAACAGCATAACAGCATGTAGTTACAGCGGCCCTACCGCGAAAAACGTAATTCGATTTGTCTCTCTTACTCTAATGACGCCTTCGTTGGAATGACAGAGAAAAATCCTCGAAATTTACGAACTTCGATTTTTGCGGTAGTAAGCCAGTGCTCGACCGCTATGAAGTCGTCAGTCCAATACATTATTTTTGTCAACAAATTCACATTTTGACATCGTCATGTATTGAAATGATAGGTGTCAGGACTGTCGACAAAAAGATACAATATGTAGCTTATTCGTTTGTACCACTGGGGCAGAAAGTGTCAGTTTAAAACACCATCGCCTGATTGGCAGGCCAGCGGCCCTACCGCGAATTCCTAAATCCGCAAATTTCGGAGTTTTCGGTAGTAGGCCCGCGCGGCCATCGAGCCGAGACTGCGCGTCCCGCGGGCCCCTAAAAACACGCTCCCGACCGCGGCGGGCGCCGCCGTCGAAGCTCCGATTTAATTGCGCCCATTAATCCGCCACCACAGGCCACTTACCAACTGGACTGACTAGAATTTGATATTTTGTGTCGGCGACCTAATAACAAAAAATTGCACTTATTTAATGATAGCTGATGATTAAGGTATTAATACTAGAGCACGGTTTAAGCCGAGGACTTTTTTTGGTATGTAGATACTAATTTCGAGAGTATAATATGATTAACCAAAGCAATCATACTAAGCACTATTCGTTATTTTTTGACGTCGGTGTCACGAAAAGATGCGAGTTGGTTTATTAAACTGCTTGGTAAGATATTTTGTCACTTTTTTGTGATTGAGTGTCCGAAAATTATATTTTTTTGATGCATAGGTCGACAGATAATAATAGTAAATGTTAACTCGTCGTTACCCGGTAATTTTGAGCACATTATTCGGCATAAAAAGAAACAATTTGATTTATATTTCAGTTATAATCCCACATTATAATATATATGCGTTTTAGTAGTGGTTCCAATATTATAAAATCTAGGAATTAATTCAACTACCTATAGTTCATAGCAGTGTAGGGCGAAACCAAATGAAATTCGCATCGTAATGTGTACCTTAGTGGCTTGCTCGAAACGTTCCATTTTGTCGTTTGCCATAAAGACGAAATTGGCTTGCATCTTTATGTACAAGTAAAAAGCGACAAAGTGGGATGTATTTTACTGCGTAATGCTTCGTAATGCGGTGTCGATAGGACGTAGTCTGTGTCCGCATCAACCGCTTCCTCCGCGCAAGCGCATCCTTTTTATAGCCGATTTTACAGTAAACATTATTATAATAACTGAAAATTACCGCAGGACGTGTACATTCGGACCTTGGGGTACTGAGCGGTTTCAATTAAGCGCCTTATAATTATTTAAACATTTTTTAAGCGGATTTCCGATACGCAGTTATTTCAGATCGTAGGCAAGTAATAAGTAGAACAGTAAAGTTACTGGTTGCCACTTTCCAACTTAAATTTTTCAGTTACAAATTAAAAATATACTTAACTACCTACTCCAAACTGATAGACCGTGTTTAGGGTTCCGTACCTCAAAAGGAAAAAACGGGTCCCTTATAGGATCACTCGCGTGTCTCTCTGTCTGTTCCTCTGTTACAGCCGATTTGCTAGTTACTATGTAAGTTGGTGACCCAACGTTGGAGGTGGAACGCAAATAAATGGATTTTAAATATGAGGGCTACCTTAAGGGGGTAAATTAGAAAAGTTTTGCAAACTGAATCACGTGAAGTAAAATTGTATTGAAGTTATTTAAAAAATAAGCAAAAATAAATAAATAAATATCTTGGGACATCTTACACAAATCCAAATCGACCTAGTCCCACAGTAAGCTCAATTAAGGCTTATGATGTGGGTACCTACCAAGCGACGATATATATAAATAATAAATAAATAAATTTAAATAAAGCGTCAGGTGTCAAGTCAAATTTTTTCATTGTCAAATTTTGTAAACAACATTTATTATTTATTTTTACACATTTCTTTCTTTTATATTGTCCAAATTAACAGTGAAGCGATAATTTATTATATAAAACAAAATCACGTTGGTACGCAACCACAAATTGAACAGCATGGACTCTCAAAGTGACCCCCCTCCCGACGATTCTGTGCAATGTCCCCATTGCCCTAGAATACTTAAGAAAAGGGGATTACTACGACATATCCGATCCGCCCACTTCGTCGATCCACCATCTTCTTCAACAACAGTCCAGGACATACAAAAATCGATACTAGAAAATGCATTTGGGGCTCCATATCTTAACGGAAAAGGATTAAGGACAGACATATGGCACAAACGCTGGAACAAAGTGTGTAGCCTGCACGGCAAACATTATGACCTCCCCTTAAATATTGTAAGTAGAAGATTCATTCATAAACTTGCCGATGAAATACAGTTACTTACAAAATCAGACTATCCCTCAGAACGCCTCCTCATCTTTGTTGCTGTCATGTTACAACGAGACAGAAATATCAAAAAAGCAAAAGATATCACCAGGCTGATAGAACGACGCCAACGATTATGGGATGACGAAGAATTTGATATACTTATAACTGAAGCCACCAAAGCCGACTATTCACTTCGGAATTTCCATAATCGGAAAAATGTCAATAAAGATGACGACGCTACGAAGATTTTCACGCGTCTTGTTCTTAGGGGCAAAACACGCGAAGCCCTCAACTGGCTTCTGACGAAAGATAACAACAAAATTCTCAAACCTGAAGACGAAATTGACGAATCTGGTAGAACTGTCATGGACGCCTTGCTTGAAAAACATCCCCACGCAGTTAACCCCGACCCCAACCTTTTTACAACTCCAAATGGCCCCTCGGATTTGCCCCCACTTTTGGAAGTAGACATTACATGCGAACATGTAGAGTTAGTCGCCAGAAAATTACATGGTGGAGGCGGCCCGACCGGCAGCGCAGCCGAAAATTGGAAAGACTACCTATTACGATTCGGTGAGGCAAGCCAGCATTTGAGGACTTCGATAGCTCAATTAACTATGAAACTAAACAATAGTTTTGTGCCATGGAACCAAATACAAGCTCTAATGGCAAGCCGACTTGTGGCCCTAGACAAATCCCCTGGGGTTAGACCAATTGGCATTGGCGAATGCCTACGCAGGATCCTCTCAAAATGTATGATCTTGGCCTCCGGCTCTGAAGTTACTGAAGCTTGTGCACAATCGCAACTTTGTAGTGGATTAAGTTGTGGTATTGAAGGAGCCATACATGCTATGAATAACCTTTTTGAAAAAGAGTGTCTGCCCGGCTCTCAATGGGGTATGCTGCTTGTTGATGCTAACAACGCCTTTAATTCCGTAAACCGACAACTCGCTCTTTGGCAAGCTAGAATACACTGGCCCCACTGCGCCCGTTTCTTATACAATACTTACAATGGACATGCAGAACTTATAATCCGCGACTCAAATATGAAACTGTTCAGCGAAGAAGGAGTAACTCAAGGTGACCCACTTGCCATGCCCTTGTATGCCCTCGCAACACTCCCCATAATAAACCAACTTAAATCACAACCATCAATTGTCCAGTGTTGGTATGCGGATGACTCCTCTGCTCAAGGAACCTTTAAAAATTTAAGACAATGGTGGGATAAAATTTGCCAATTAGGCCCCGCATACGGCTACTTCCCTCAAGACAGAAAGTCTTACCTAATCGTAAATGAGAATGACAAACAATCCGCGCAGCAGATATTCAAAGGAGTTAACATTACCATAACAACCGGCACACGCTTCCTCGGTAGCTACATTGGCGAAGGTAAAGAAAACTTTGTCAACAATAAAATCGAAAACTGGACTTCTATAATAGAAAAGCTCTCTGAGATTTGCAAAGACTCGCCACAAGCTGCCTATACTGTTCTCACTAAAGCCGCCCAATTCAAATGGACTTTTCTACTAAGAGTATTAGAAAATGCTAATCTATCCTTTGATTGTTTAACAAATATTTTACACACCAGTTTTCTACCAAACCTACTAGGCGGTGAGATAACTTCACTAGAAACGGACTTATTTTCTTTACCTGTACACAAAGGCGGTCTAGCCATCCCTGCACTTTCTAAAATGACAAACTTAAATTATGAAACCTCCAAAAATGGCTGTTCAATCCTCTCATCCGCCTTAATTGAAAATAATGAACTGGACCTCACTCAACATCACATGTCCCTCGCACATTCAAGAAAGGAATGCCGGAAAATTAAAAATTCTCAAGATGATGTAACTTTGGACTCTATTTTAAACAAACTTTCTCCTAACAAAAAACGAGCAGTCGAACGTTCAATTTTCACGAAAACTAAAACTAAATCGTCTACTTGGCTCTCGGTTATCCCTACAAGAAAAGACCACTTTGACCTATCCCCAATGGAATTCAGAGATGCATTGGCACTAAGATATCACAGAACACCTATTTCCATGCCTAAATCATGTGACGGCTGCGGCAATGATGTTTTTGACGTGGACCACGCTCTCTGCTGTAAAACTGGCGGATTAATTACGCGCCGTCACAACGAAATCCGGGATCTATTTTGTGAGCTATGTCAGCACGCCTGGGGGAATGTAGTCAAAGAACCCCTCATCACGGAAGGTGACTGCGGACTTCGGGGAGACCTTTGCTGCCGTGGCGTTTGGGATGCACAGAGGGAGGCGTTATTTGATATCCGTGTCGTAGACACTGACGCTCCCTCTTACATCTCACGTCCGGTAGCAGCCGTACTTAAATCCGCCGAAGAGGAAAAGAAACGAAAATATTTGAACTCTTGTGAAAAACGGCATGCGACATTTACTCCCCTTGTAACATCCGTGGATGGGATATTTGCACCTCAGATGTCCGCTTTCGTGAAACATCTCGGCGAAGCAATCGCTGATCGTTGGGACAGATCCCTCAGCGTAGTAATGGGCTGGCTTAGATCGAAAATTATAATTTCCATACTCCGTGCTACAAGCATGTGTATTCGGGGTACGCGCCACAAATTTAACTCCTTCAAAAACTTCTTTGGCCTAAAAGATGGCGCAGCCCTACCCAATCTTTCCTCTACCTGACTAGAGTACCTAATATCTCCATCAGTGCTTGCGTGATAATAATTAATATTTATCCTTTGTTACTATATTTTTGTTAATAAATGATTTTCCCCCCTTTTTTAATAAATAAATAAATTTAATGTATAGTACAGAAAATAGTTTCTTACGTATAGTTTATAGGAAAACCTATAAGAATAAGTTTAGTATCGTACCGTAAATATCATAGTAAAATTGGGAACGTAGGGAATCCTTTTCACGCGAGTCTAACTCGCACTTGGCCAGTTTTTGATTTTCGTTAACAATGAAGTTAAAATTAATATGGTACTTATTTCAACTGCAATATTTAATTAATAACTTTATTTCTAGATAGCATCGGGGCGGGTCTGGGTACACTTGGTTCGAATACAGTTAATTAGCTACACCGATAAAAATCTAAAAAAATATTAATCACAGGACGAGTGAGTTTCAAAGTAGGTATTACTTCCTATACAGACATATACAGACCTACAATACCTAAGTAGTGTTCGTACGGTCTGTTTCAAAATTACGACTTTGACTTTTGTACCCCTGATTTATCATAATAGTATTTTACACAATCGTGTTATAATAGAGAGCTTTTCAGTTCAGTATCGTGTTTAGGCCACGAAGTTGGCTGAGTGCCCTACGAGAGTGGGTACGATATTGAAAAGCTTGATTATAACAGTATTACGCACAGTAGGTACGTTTTCTACGTCAATAAAAATAAGCAAACAAATCGAAATAATGAAATAAATACGCCGAAACGAAGTGCAGATCCTGAGGTGGCCGCTCGTTGATGTTTTTTTTTTGTGTTGTATAATGAACACATTATAGTTTAGTAACGAACTCGAGGTAAACGTATATGATTATAATATTGTGTGCACAATCTTAATTCAAATATTACAGTCGACTAGTAGAAATAGTTTTTTACACAATAATGTTATAATAGAGAGCTTTTCAGTCGAGTACCGTGTTTGGCCTAAGTAAGGTACGACAGAATCTCCGCTCTCAGCTTTCCGAATCACTATTAAACTAAAGTGGCAGTGGGCGGGGCACATTGCGCGTAGAACCGATGGCCGTTGGGGCGGGAAGGTTCTTGAGTGGCGGCCACGTACCGGAAGGCGTAGCGTGGGTAGGCCTGGTGAAGGTCGCAGGAGTCCGTTGGATGCGGGTGGCACAGGACCGCTAATTGTGGCAATCTTTGGGGGAGGCCTATGTTCAGCAGTGAACATCTTTAGGCTGATATGATGATGAATAATATTAAAGTTGAGTACCTACGTACAACTTCAGAATGGTTTCAATTTTCAAATTTTTAAATCACACACATCATTAACATGTGGATGAGGATGTATTATTTTTTTTTTTTTTAACTTTTTAGGCGAAATTTTTTTACAGGACAATAATACGTCAGATTATAAAAGTGCGTATATGAAGGGAAGGGTCCACGGACATGTCCATGACCAATGCTTAGAAAAATTAGGGTAAATTCACACCTTATTCTGTTAAAAATAAGGTGGTTTTTCCTTCTGTAATTTGAATTGACTAGACATGTTCTTTCCGTGGACCCTTCATATAGTATCTTTTTCAATCAGAATGCCCATCGCCGTGCGCAAAATCCTAGCGAAGTCAAACGGATGGTTTTTAATTTTATACGGATTACGTATACATATAATAGTCGGGGGAAGAAAAGTTTTTGGTCACATTAAATCCTACAGTTTCGGAAGCTTCTTCTAATGAATATTTAGGGTATACAGATTCACACCATGCAATAATCCCCAGTGCCGCGCGAGAGCTTCTCATCCAGTCGAGGACTTGAAGGTCAATAATTGGAACAGCACGTTCAATAATTTCTACCCTCGAGATTATGCATTCATTCTATTGTTTCAGATGATTTATAATTAAGGAAAAAAAAAATCACCAGTTTTTTCGTAAAGCTTATACAAAAAAAAACTATACCTTAATTGTCGGGTCATTATAGTAAAAAATCACCATTTGTTTAATTTCTGTTTGATTGTTATGAATTTTAAAAATAATTTTATTTTTTTGACTATATCTACGATTATTCAGTGGTGACTTTTTAAAATGTTGTCTTAAATATTCAGTTAAGCCCCTCGGATAATAAATCCCTACTGTAGGATTTATTGTTTCTTTTTATTAAACAAGTAAATCTTAATATTGATTTTATGAAAAAACCTCCACACGTTTATCAGGGATAATTAGATTCATATATTCACAAAACGATGTTTTATCATATTCCTGAAATAAATATACTGTAGGATTTAATGTAATTTTCTCGAACAAGTTAAAGTTTAGCTCCCCGACTATAACCGAGCCTGCTTATGGTGAGCGACGATGAAAAACGAATTATTAAGTAAACTGTTGTTACAAAAATGGATTGAAGTATTTATTGAGTTTTATGCGATGCGTGTGCCGGTGTGCGCACGTGCCTTATAATTACATGGAAAAGGTCGCGCGCGCACATTGCGTCGATGTGCCGCCCGCACCCCTCTCGCCGCACGCCCGCGCATCAATGACATTTTGATTATGCGTGCTGTGCTAGAGTACCGTTAATCTGATAATTATTACTAATTATGCAGTTATGAAAAAATTACTCATTTTAAGCCATCGTATTCCACGGATAAACTCTCGCAGTTTAATTTTTATAAAATATGGCACACAGTGCTTGAACATGTAGATACGTGAATTAACCTTCAGTTAATTCCTGTAAAACGATTATTTCAACAAATTTGTATGCGAGAGTACAATGTTCAATCATAATAATTCGAGTTGTAACCAATGAGTATTGCAAGGGTTGATATAAAAAAAAACAGTCAAGTGTGAGTGATCTCATTCAAACCAATTTTCGGTGGACGTTTCTATCGTTAGTTAATAGTTTTATCATTCTCTTATTTTAAAAGTTACAGGACACTATTCATTTTCGAGTATATTTCAGTTAAAGAATATATTCGAAAGCCCCATTTTTTTTTCTATTTTTGAACTAAAATCTTAATTCGGCTCATATAATACTCGTACATGTACGCAAGTTTCAACAGTATAGTTTTTTATAGTTCAGCAAAGAGTGTCTTTTACATACGGACGGAAAGACAGACAGACTTGAAAAACCCGTGAAGGTTCCGTTTTTTGCCATTTGGATTCGGAACCCTAACAATTGCTGATTTCCACGATTCGTTTACATATAAATATTCTATAGGCGAAAACTTTAACTATTTTTTTAGTACGGATGGTGCGTTTTTTAGGCTCTAGTGCGAGAAGTGTGTCATTTTACGTCAGGTGCAAAAAACGTCGTACGAGACACGTGCAAAAACGAAATTCGTAACTCGTGCCGATTTTAAACACTCCCTATCGGTCGTGTTTTATAACATCGCCACTCGTTTCGAATTTAATGTTTTTCGCACTTGTGTCGTAATGTACTATTTTAGAACAGATTGTGTTTTTTACGCTATGGTGCGAGAAGAGGTTAATTTTTTGTCAGGTTGAAACTTCGGAACACCATTAGTGGAAAACGTCGTACGATATCTACACACGCGAAAAATAAATTCGTAACTCGTTTGAATTTATTGCCACACGTTACCAACTTCATTTTTTTCGCACTTGTATTGTAATGTACTACTTATACCTTGTTCATGTAGATTACACATGCGATTTCATGCTCTCAATAAATGTAATGTAGGTATGAGTAAAAAAGGATTTGATTAACACATGCTTGTTTGCCATCGTCATAGTTTATTAAAAAAATATGCTAATAATACTAAAGGGGGTTTCCCTTAAGAGCATGTCATGTATATAGGTATGTATAATGTGGAAATTGTGAAATATGTGTTTGATGAAAATTTTAAATGACTAGTTGTACGGTCTCTATCACATATATCGAAGTGGCTAGGGTGATCATAAATATCTGAGCAAGCCTCTATTATCATGGCGATAGAGTGCGTGTTCACAGCATCGTCCGTTCCAATATATGTAATGGCGACTGTTATGTAGAATTTATATGGCACTTACGTTATTATGCAAATGCACCAGGTCATTTACTTAAGGTTTTTACCTATAGGTAATTACTTACATGTTCATTTAATTTTATAGGCTCATATCATAATTCATAATATATAAATAAATAAATGTCTTGGGACATCTTTTACTTACAAATCGACCTAGTTCCACGGTAAGCTCAATTAAGGTTTGTGATGTGGGTACCAAGCGACGATATATATAATAGATAGATACATATAGATACTTAAATATATAGACAGCCATGACCAAGGAACAAACATTTGTGATAAATAAATACACAAATAATGCCCTCGCCGGGATTCGAACCCGGAACCTCCAGCTTCGTAGGCAGGGTCACTACCAACTATGCTACGGAGGCCGACAGATATATCCCAGTATTATTTATAAAAATATATTACCGTACAAAATTATACCTCGATTTGAATATGTACACCCGCAATTTCAGAAATCCCAAAATAAAATTAAACGGGACTAGGGCTATATTGCACAATGTTGGCGGCCAATTGGCATCATCTCTACCATCAAACCGCTTCACCGGGAGAAAATAGGGATGATGACTGTAGTTCAAATAAATTATTCATGACATAATACACGAAGAAATTATTACTAAGATGTAGATTGCTGTAATTTTTATACAGAACTCCTATTTAATAATTTGAAAATAACTTAAAAGAGTAGGGTCATTAGGTAGTACTCAAACGTGACTTCACTTTTGAGTATTTCATATAAAATTCCATAGTGGTGATCGTTTTCATTCGTGACAGTTCGAAAAAAGATGCTGATTTGACTTGCCAGTCATTATCCCTATTATACAACACACTGGTAATCATGAAGCCCTTTGGTTCGGGTCACATACTCCTGTGTTAATATCCATATGATGAGTTCTTGACTGCCTCATTCAAACCTGAATTCTCAATTTTACCTTAGATGTTCAGTACTTACTTCTTACCTAAATACTATATATTTTATTAATAATGAAAAGGGACTCAACAACATAAACGAAGGAATTTCGTAAAAATCTGCATTTTAAAACAAGACTCGTAGTTTTAATTGTCTGCGAGAGTCAAACACTGAATTTATTTCATTTGATTATATTCATCCATTAAAACTTTTTCAATGCTTTTGTACGTGGCGATTTCTTCATTATTTTCATCAACTTCTTTTGTTGATTGTCTTTATTTGGAGTCTATATTAATTCGCATAATTTAGTACGCATACTTCAAATTGGCATAGCATTGTTAAGCATACTATCTAAGTGGCATAAGCATAATTTCGCATAAACGATTACGCATAATGTATTTACGTATAACGTAAACTATCATAACGATGATTTGGAATAATTAGGATGGGCATAATACTAATTGGTATACTTAATGAAAGGTATAAAATATAATAGATAAAATAATAATGACCGATCATAGATTGCGTAGCGAAACCGACACTATACAGGGCGTCCCACGGCGATGCCACATGGAGGGTAAGTACCTTAAATATCATAGATAGCGTAGTCTCCTGAAAGAATACTTCATTTTATTTTTAAGACTTAGTAAAATTGCATTCAAACTTTTTATTTTTTTTTATAATTGAATGCTATTATATTAAGTTTTAAAAATTAAAATGAAGTCTTCTTTCAGAAAAATATGCTATCTATGATATTTAAGGTACTTTCCCTCCATGTGGCATCGCCGTGGGACGCCCTGTATACCTAATATTTTTGCCAAGTTATAGTTTAGACTTTTTTTTTACTTGTGCGTTGTGCGTAGGTATAGCAGTTAATGTTTAGGTCTTGACATATTTTATTGACTGCAATACATGTATACCTACTTATATTTTTATAGTAAATATACGCCCGTATTAAATAGGTACACACTCTGTACTGTGCGCCTCATGCGCCTACCAAGATGTGATTACTTTACTAATAAAATTGATTATTAAATACCTAATGTTTTATTTCATTGATTGTATCTGACGTGTTCATTAGGATGTGTAGGAGAAGGAGATATCGACGAAAGCTAGGCTTCAACTTCGCTTCGTCGATCCTGCCTATTAATCTTTTGAACTTAACCTTACTGTCTTGGTTTTACCCTGATCTGCCTCATTCGCTTGATTTCTAAGTTAATGCTAATCCATATTAGGACGAATAAAGTTATATTTAATAATGTTATGCATATTTCAATTATGCATAATCAGTAATATGCGTATTAAGCATTATGGAATTTTATTATTTTGCCTATTCAATATTATGCTTAATTATTTATGCCAAATCCGTTATGCGAATTCATATTAGGACTATTAATATTAGGCATATTAAAGGGAACCCCTTTATTTGCGCAGCACATCGTATACTTAGGTTTATTAAGTGGATTTACTTAATGAGGATCAGCTATATTCAGCATTGCTTGCAATCGGCTGCAAAACACCCGTCGCTTTGTGTAATTATCATATCAAGAATGCGCAAGTAGTATTCGTAGAATCTTCGAAGAGCAATTACTTAGACTGCTGCGTCTCAATGTGAGTTGAAATAGGAATCCTGCCACTGGCGAGTGTGTAATCGCCTTATCTTATGGTTCCTAATAGGAGCGCTATTTGGTATTAACAAATCACGTCTTGATATGATGTCAGTAATCAAGTAAGAATCAGACAAACTACGACTCATGATCATACATGCGTTTGTCTCAGCTTTTTTATCATTGTTCGCTGATGCCGAGGATCTGTGCAACTTAATCCCATGAATTCGTTTAAACACTAGCTTTACCGAAAGCATATGGCATCTCAAGCAGACAATTTTCCCTCAAAAGACTAATTTAAATATAATAAATTCGGAACAAATGTGTCTGTCTACGATTGAGGAGTGATTGGAGAGGACTCTTGGAGCATTCCATGAAAACATGTCGTAAGCGACACTGTCTTTTCAATACTTTTAAAAAATTAAATTAGTAAGCTGAGTTACGGCATAATAATAACATATTAAGGCTTTAAGATTGACAGTGTTTCCTAACAGCTAGCATATTTTATTAGGGTAGCTACCATAGTGAGTCATAAGCGACAAAAAGTAGATGTTTTCATGGAATGCTCCTCTTCACTGTATTGATTATTTGTATCAGATTGTTAAGACTTAAGATTATGGACCGTTTTCCTTTTCCGATACCAGTAAATAGGTCAAATTTTTACACATACCTACAGAAAGTCCTTGGAACGATGGTACGAACCGGGACTGGAACCTGTGGCCTATACCACAAAACTTTACAAGCATACAAATCTACAAAATTGTATAAATTTACATACAAAAAGTTGACAATTTTGTAGAATTGTACGCTTGTAAAGTTTTGTGGTATAGGGGCCTGGTCGTCTGGATTGTACGTAAAGTTATTTATAAATAAATTGGGACATCTTACATACTTCGACCTAGTCCTCAATTAGGGCTTGTGATGTTGGCACCAAGCGACGATATATACCAGGTATCTCTTATATAGATATATTATACCTATATAAGAGATAGATACATATAGATACTTAAATACATAGGTACATACCCGCGACCAAATTCATAATCGCAGAAAGTAGGTAATACTAATTATATCAAGACGACATTTTTAATGTCCCAATGTTGTTCCAAGCTTGTAATGATATGATGCTTACAATGTAACAGTCGGAGAAAAAAATGTTTACCTGTTTCATTAGGTTTTTTTAATTTATTTGTTAACTTTTTTAATCTACATATAATTATTTTTAATGAAATGGTGTTGTAAAAAGGCAACAAAAAGTAAGCTATCAAAAAATAAAACCGATAGTTATTTGGATTTGTTTGAGTTTCAGCAAGTACTAGTAAGTTGTAATCGTAGATCTGGGTGCTTAGACAAGTTGCCAATCGCTAACGCTTAATCGTCAATCGTAAACGAAATGCAGCTAAGTGTCTTTGTCGCACTAATATGTAAGAGAGACAGAGAGGGAAAAACTACGATACGCTACTATGCGTTAGCGATTGGCAACTTGGCTGAGTATCCTGGGTGCTTAGACAAGTTGCCAATCGCTAGCGCCTCATCGTCAATCGTAAGCGAAAGGCAGCTAACTGTCTTTGTCGCACTAATATGAAAGAGTGACAAAGAGGGAAAACTACGATACGCTACTAAGCGCTAGCGATTGGCAACTTGGCTAAGCATCCTGATATACCTGTGCAATAAACTTTCGGCAGCGAAAAAACGAAAACATTACGAAGGATTAGCCGCCCGAAGAAAATTAAAATATTGCGTCTTTTTTAAATGACGTGTTTGATTAGACTAACTACAGTAATATCTAATAGCTACCTACAAAATTCAACTGTGTACGTACCTAATCGTACTTAGCAACAGAGTAGGTATTTGGATAGGGTTATAAACATAAAGTAGTACGTTCTACATGATGAGCCTCTTTACTGGAGAAAATGGTTTTAATTTTAAAAAAATGACAGTTAGCGCAAGTAACATTTTCTCAAATTTAATGTATCAAATAATTATTTGACCTTATATTTCATAGTCATTTAATTGATCTCATCTGAGAGTAGTAGGCCAGATAAGTATGTGTATGAAGTTTATAACTTCTTTTCTCGATATCACTAATTATGTTATAAACGATGTAATACATTTGTATGCCTAGAATAATTTCTGTATAGGTACGTGTTTATTCATATTACTTGTTGTTGGCTAAAGGATTCCAAGTCACGCGATACAGTATTTAATTAAAACGCATCAAAAGGCAGTTTTAAAAGGAATTCATTTACCTGCCTCGGGTAAGTCGGGTATGGAACCAAAGTAACTACCTACCTAAATAGGTACACCGCTTGAAGCTTTCGTGCGGATAATATTATAATACAGTGAGCCTAAGAGTCGAGTAAGAGAGAGGTCGAGTTTTTATCATGTGAGTGAGGTGTGATATGTCATTTTCGCTGTTACTTTATTACTGATTTGGGTAAAAGGATGCGAAATAGAGGTTGCGACCTAGGTCTGGGGGCTTAGCACATGATAGACATAGTGCGACAGTATGTCACCACGAGATAGATTATCCATCCCTCTTTTATTCATATAGTTAGTAAAAGATGGAAAATCTATCTCGCGGCGACATACTGACATACCAATCATGTGCTAAGCATACTCGTTCAGCGGCGATCCTTCGCTATCCAACGGGGGAATGCAGCGAGCATATTTTGAACTTTTGGGCCGGGTACGAGCCAGGCTGGGATGTTTTAATATTAACAATTATTTTTCACCATACTGCTCGTAAACACGCTGTTTGTCCTTCAATTTCAGAGCGCAAAACTGTGTTTTAATCTCTAGAGGTTAAAGTAATTATTTTTTAGTCTTCTGGATAGACTAAAGCAATAACTATACGGCCTGAGAGTGTAATAAGCTTTTTGACGTTTGAACTAGACAGTACGTTCGAAAACTCAATAGTTTCAAACAGATTCATACACATGAACCTTTCATAATATTATATTCAATATGCTAAAATCCAAATTAAATATGTACCACATTGTGTTGTAAAAGGCTTTTAATTAAAAGTTCTAAAAATACGACAAATAAAAACAATAGGAAAATGAAAGTGTTTTCACTATGAAAATTTCAGAACGCATCCGAATATTTTTTTCTTTTAAAATTACAAGCCACGCCATGATAAATATTTGAGGTTATTGTTTTATTATTTGTTAATTTGTTTATTTTTTGGAAGTTGAGGACTTGCAAATAAATACCTTCTAATTTAATATTTTCTTCGGTTACCGCGAGGATTACTCATGAAATAAAACTATGAAAACGGATAAACTCGCGTATATTAACTAATTTTAACTTCATTCCGACGTTTCGAACACTTTACAGGGTTCGTGGTCTGCGGATGACTGACAATGGAGGAAATTTGATAGATCTACCTCCATCAAAATAAGAAAGATAAGTACAAAACTACCCACCAAAGAAAAATTACTAAACCACAGACAAGAAATTTTAAGGGTGGATGTACATACAAAATTTGCAAATTAAGCTAGTTATTCATTACAAATATTTTCAGAATGAAGACAAGAGACAAAAAATAATAAATAATCTACGCCGGTTCTATCCCTACGCCACTGCCTGAGAAGTATTTCCTTCCTTTGTATGATTGTATTGTTAGGAAGGTATCCCAAAATTGGGACCGGTAAGAAACTCAGCGGGACAACTCTTTTCAAAAAACATTCTGAAAGATTTCAGAATTTGAACACTCGCTGCGCTCGTGGTTCAAATTCTGAAATCTTTCGCTTCCTCGGGTTTCAATATTTGCACGAGAGTTAAACAATCACTTTGCTCCCTAGTAAAACAAATAACTATTATAATTTCTATTGACGAAACGTGTTGTGGATGGTTTGTTGTTAACATTGTGACAAAACTTATCGTGAATATACTTTCCTGTATCTTGACGAAACCTGTGTTTTTAGGAATGTACTATTTTTGAATCGTAAAATTTTCCTTAATTGTTGTAGTTCTAAGTTGCATGCATTTTATCTTTATTTTTGTACCCTTTATTACTTAGAAAATGGCAACCGTCTTATAAGTACAGTCAGCTGCAGAGATAAGTAGACCCCCTTGCATACAAATTTGTAGGCAAGGGGGTAATACTTATCTCTGCAGCTGACTGTACCTATGCAGTGATAGACACTAGGTATACGCCCGAGCATCATAGGCATAGGCCTACAGTATAACAAATGACGTCTGCATAGCTTATCGCTAGAAGTACTATTAGAAAACATAGATACAAAACAATGATACTGTATACAATACAAGTAGAACCTGTTAAAAGCCTGGTGATTTCAAACTCGAATTGAAGCATTTGCAATTTTGCAGGTAAAGAAGTTTGTCCTATTATTAATATTAAAATAAACAAATGAAGTCGTAAGAAGTATTAAAGAGATAAAACCTAGAGGAATTTAAAAGTGTATTATACTATAAAAAACTAAGAATACCTAACGGATTTTAATATCCATGGTGTTGTTTTTTAACCTGTTCTGATCCTCAATCCTAATGGGAGGCAGTATGTATGCATTAAGAGTCGCATAAAGTGCGTTTATTGGCCACCTAAAGCAGATGTGGCGGCGTTGGCCAGTCGGGCGGATTGTCACAATCATAACCAGATGAAATTCACGGTCAGTGGGCTCGTAATTGTGGTTCTGCTACCCTACCGACTGTAGGGCTGCCTACCATATTAATTCTTGCCAAGGTTCATGGCTATACTAGGTCTCCACTTCTTATGATCATGGAGGAAATGGGGGTAACCAATGTGTCTGTTAATTTATTGTTAGGGCAATAAAAGCATCGTTTTGTTTGAGTAAGTACCTAGGTACTAATTCAAATCCAAAGTGCACTTGACGAAGGGTAAGAAGTGTTTAGGTAGGTACTTACTGAACTGTTGGAATAAAATAAGTACTTAAATTACATCAGTATGCGGTATTTGTCTTCTAACCACTCACGTGGTTTGACGATGTCTATGTAGGTATATGTAACAAATCCAAAATGGTAAAGGAGGTAAATTCGATTAGAAACAAATATAAATAAGCAACTACTACCAATAAGCTGTCGTTGTCGGGTGTTAAAATTAATTTAGCTAATAGGTACCAGGTGGGTTATGATGGTCCCGTTTTATCTATGTTATGTATCGTGCATCGCATCACTTTCACACTTACATACTTGTTAGAACCTGACGGCAACAACGACAAACGATTAAACACGATACCATCATAAGCCTCCAGGTTTAATCTGGTGAGTATTATTGATTAGTAGTCTGTCATGTCGCCTAGTTGCACCAACCTCGGTGTAACTAGTCTTTAATATTTCATACAATCGTCGATGATAGCCCATTTCATCAGCGATAGCAGCAGGTTTCAATTTCATTTTACCTCGCCGCTGAAAAATGAGCTTTTGACATGTCGATGCGGGCAGCCCTGGCGAGCGAGGCGACACGTAATTGCGATCGACCGTCAGTAATCAACCGGCTCCGGCGTTTATCGGAAACATCTTTATTAAATTTATCGAGTCTCCGTCGTCATTACCACTCGAACTAGGCAAAGAATGTCTCCTAAAAAAATCTCACGAAATCCTTATGTGGGAAGATAATAAAACAGATACTTAACGCTGTTTGCTTCGCTGGAATTGTCGAAAATACTACGTAAGATTTACATACTTATCTACTTAATTAAAGTCAAACAGAAAACTTTAGGCAACTATGGGATAATCAGAATTAATAGGTATGAAATTGGCTACGAATTTATACCTTACACATCATGGTTTTTATTACAGTACCTATTGAACCTAATAGCTACAGGCTTCATAACTTAAAAAAATAACCATTAGGAATTGGGGTCACGTTCAAGCACTCGCAATTCGACAGGACAGGTGACTGGAAACAGCAATTTATTTACGCCTAACCCATATTTCATGCAAGTCGGATCCAAACCTAAGCACATTTTTCACAAAATTGCAAGCTTCATGCAGTGTAATCGCCGTGATGCATTCGCGGCTATAAATAAAACGTTTGCGGCGCAAGCGCGTTGAATCGAATCCGACGATGGCTGGAACTCGTCCGAGGAGCACCTGCGACAATTTTTATAGTATAAATTTGCATTAATTCATTTAGGCCTGTTTTCATCGCGACGGTGTATAAATGGGTTAGCCGGTAAGTGGTGGATCTAGCCGGTAGGGATGCGGCAGGAGGTGGGAGGGGGTGGGTGTAATTGACGGAGTGTGCGCGGGCTTCGCATCACGAAAGCCTGTTTTATATCGTAAAGCGGATTTTGATTATGTCTTGATTAGATTTACGTTAGCTAATCGCAAATGACCAGCATAAACCGCATGAAAGTTATACACGTTTACCTTCATTCATTTTTATTACTAAGTATATAAAACATAATAAGTTACAGACCAAGTCTACCAGCTCTCCAATTATTGTGTTACTAGATTTGGATGTCTGATAAGGATGTGATGATTCATATACAGCAGTCAAGGACAGTGGTCTGTCAGATACGAAGATCCAGTGTATTCACTTACAAGTTTTAATCGAATACATGGTAATTAATGTAGAGCAGAAAACAGGACAAGCGAACATTAAGAGTGTCACTCAGGGAAAATACTCTCAAAAGAAGAATTAAGTAAATTATTTAAAAAAGAAATCAGTTTGTATCTTTCAATTGCATAGGTACCTTATAATATTCACCCTAAGAGCTTTAATTTTCAATATAATACAATAAATAAGCCTTCATGTTAACCGGGCCTGTCACAGCGCGTAGGTAGTCGCAAGCATGCTGGTTAGTTACGACTACATCATCAAACACAGCGAATCTAACATCTTACCGCCGTCTGAATTATGTCAAATTGGCATTTGTTTGTCACTAGTCCAACTCATAAACAAGACAAGGCGAATAATTAACATTAACATTTGTAAGTTAAGTACGCTTCGGCTTCAACAACCTATAGCCTGTATTCACTTTATTATAAAGGCAAAATTGCTAGCATTTTTTTTGGCATATCGAAGACTCTGCCGTAAGCTGAAATAAATTTTGCATTTGAAAGGGCCAGGTGTAATGCAATATTGTAAACTGTACATACCTATATTAACTACCTAGTAACAAATCAATCTTACTAGTGACGTTGTTGTATCTGTATAAATTAATTTTATAATTGTATGATTGTGAAGGATTACGAGTAAATAACGGCTAGTTTGTTTAGGAACTTTTTGTAGTGTGAATGGTTGGGCCTATTTGGATAAACAAATTTATGACTTATTTTCCTTTATCTCAATACTGAATAAGGTTTTCAACGGTTATACCACTCTTTGTTGATATCTCGCTATACAGATACACAGTGGGCCCGAATAGTCTGATAGACTGATGTTAACCATGTACTCTTGAGCTCTTCACATAAAAATAAGCAAAACATGTATCGTATGTAGTAAATGGACTAAGATTGATGCGTGTCATGCATGTTAGTCGGTATATTATAATATAAGAAAAGATAGTAAACACGAGTAGATCATCATAACAAAATTAGACCGGATAGTTACCCTCGTTTATAATTAGAGTGCTATGTTCTACCAGTCGTAATAAGTACTGCCCCTGAACTATCGTTATAAATGATTAGCTTACAAACAAGAAATTACGTTAAAACGCACGTGTTCGATCCTGGACATGGAAATGCACTCGAAGACTGTTCGCGGCGCCGGATCCGGGCCAACCGTCTTAACGGCGTTTTGGAAACGGTTACAGATTTTGACTTATTATGAAGGTGCGTTTAAACCAAAAGATCATTCGCTGTTCTAACCTCCCACTTTACGAGATTCGATCGGTACACAAAACGTGATTCGTTGCTATCGTAGAGCGGGGGATAGAACAGCGAATGCTCTTTTGGTTGAGACCATGCAGAGCTTTTAGTAACAGAGCTTACATTTTTACTCGACTCTCTTTTTTACCGAGATAGCTCCGACTTTTAGTTTATATTTATATTTAGTGACTAAAAGAAATGTAACAGACATAAATCAATTTATTAAACAATTAAAATGTCCCACGATAACAATTCTATAGAGGTGGTATGGTAATATAAAATATATTTTTTATCGATAAAATATTTCAGGGTTATAAAAGTACCAGTTTTATTGTTTTTTTGACTCTTAGTGACTTAGATTTTTTATTTAGGGGAAAAAAATATTCTTAAAACTAATTAGAACCCAAGACCGCTGCGTTAGTAGCCGTTCGTTTTACCGCTAGACCACAAGATTAGATTAAATATGAATTCACGATCATTTTTAAATAGACTACATAAAGCACTGGAAATATTTCCACGATCTATCCAATCGATTCTCAGTAATGAAATCATTATTCATAGGATATTAATACGGGTCATACAAAAGACATCAACGGCATGGCGCGCGTTCCGCCGCCTGAGCTTCCAATGTCTCCCCACATGAAAACCGTATGTAAAATTAAACCACGTCACTTTTTGTGATACACCTTATGATATTCTAAAAAATCCAAGTTTTTCTTTAACGTAAAAAGTTGTGGGGTGAAGTTAAGAAGCCGTTAGCTTAAAGTGAAGTGGACTTATATTGCAACTGGAAACGACTTAATAATCTGTTTATTAAAAAGAAGTTACTTTAATGACTTTGAAGTTTCTTTTGGGTAAAGATTATTGGGTTAACAATATTATTAGAAATTTATTTTATTTGATTGTCATTAAAACAACATGAAACTAAGGGTTTGTCCAATGGCTATGGTCACGCTATACCTATAAATATAAATTCCAGTTGCCTTAAAGACCAATATCGCCGGGTTAGAAGCAGAACCACCTATTTCTTTGAAGTTGTTTTTGACAAATCATATTCTATGCCAATAACATAGAAAACTATTTGCTAAAAGATGTTTTACCGAAATAGTAGGCTCTACCTTTAAATCGGCGATATGTTCTGTTCCAGGAACTCTACATCTACGGCAAGGTTCCACAGCGACTCGCCATATGGCGGCGCACATGCCCCGCGCCCAAATTGCAGGTTATTTCTATCGTTTTCATTCAATAAAACGGTTTGGGGTACGACACGATTAAAGCAACAATCAGCCAGAGGTGGCCTATTAGCATACGAGTAGAAGTTGAATCACGAAGATGAAGGATCTGATTGCAATAATATGTGAAAATTACAGTTTCATGAGATTTCTTGCATTAATGATTGACAATTTTTAAAGAGGACTCATTATTTCATAAACTAATTTTACATTCTTTCTAAACTATGCATGGTATACAGGGTGGCCCATTCAAATCGGTCAGTATGGGAATGTCTGAAACTATAAGACATACGAAGATTTGTTCTTGGGAACCATGTCACCGATTTTGATAAAAAGAAAAACTGCATTCATACATTTGAAAAAAACGCTAGGGAATCGAACCCGGTTGTTTTGAAAAAATAAACTTACACTATTTCTATTCAGATATCGTTTGTGTAGTCTTAAACAGTAAATGTCTCTAAGAAACATGATGTCTAAATGAATGGAATTCATTGTTTTCACGTACTTAAATTTATTTTACTAGGTGTTTACTGTGTAAATCTTAAGAAAAAATTTTTTTTCATATTTATCAACGCAGTTTTCCTTATTATTAAAATCGATGACATGGTTCCTAAGAACAGATCTTCGTAAGTCTTATAGTTATAGATTTTCCTATACTGACCGATTTTAATGGGCCACCCTGTATAGGTTGTTGATATTATGGACACTCGACATGGTGGATGGTGTATGTCGAATTATCGACGTTACATATTGTTAGTTGATAAGTTGCATATATCAACGATGGTTTTGCTATTACCGTTTAAAAGTGCCATTCACTTTCGCATTAGGTACCTACCGAAGTAGGTACATACGTTTACTACATACTTGTTACTCTCCTAAACAGCTATGACGGTAACGATGACAGACGCTAAAAAAAGTAGGTACTAGATATCGATTAAAAGTCATAGAGCTTTATTGGAGGGTCAGTAACTCAGTATTCAGCAAAAAAACTTGAGCAATATTATATACCCTAATTATTAATTTAATACGAACACAGTCTTTAACAGAGTGTATTGATGATGCACTCATTAATCTCATACCCTACATATCTAAATGAGCTTACGAACAGCATGACAAACATAGTTAACAACGCTTCAGAACATTCGCTAAACGCCCCTCGAAAATATATAATGCCAATGAAGCCCGCATCAAATCAGCGGTAACAACGCAACCCCGAGAGTGAAGTTTTAATTGTTACACATTGTTTTAGATCGCAATATGTCGACGAGCCGTTATCTGATGAAATATGTCCGTTATGATTGGCAAACAAACAGTATGGCGCCGCCATATGTCGCGGCACGTGCGCGTGCGCCTCGCTGCTCGCTCAGGGATGAAGCTCCGCCGCTGTAGACTTTACAACTATATATGTTTAGAACATTTAAATAAATATAAGTTCAGTTAATTTAGTAGAAAAAATAATTATAAATATTATATGTCATCAAAGTCATCACATACCAAAGAAAAAATACCATGTTTACCAGCACCGGAGGCGGGCATTAATAGTGTTACTACTAAAAAAAAATTAAAAAAAATTCAAAAATCAAATAAAATTCGTATAGCATGAATACCTAAGTCTCCAACGCAGTGAGAACATTATTATTTATTTTTATGTATTTCCACATTATTTTACAATAAATCAAGATAGTAGGTAAACGGATTGAGGCTTTTTTTGACTTAGGTACGCATTTTCTCTGCTTTCGACTTTCGATGTCTCCTAACGCCTCCTTCAGAATCTAAAGATGTAAATTACCAAGCTTATCTAAACAATACAGGGTGACGTTTGGGTTGTGAAGCAGGATTGAACAGGGTACTAGGGATAGTCACTCTGAGCGACTTTTGTTATGCGAACAGCCAAGAAATTGAGAAAAAAGCTCCTAATTATGATCGAGTTGCCCAATGGAAACTTAAATTTATCAATTAAGGCTCAATTAACATACCCTGTTCATTCCTGCTTTACGACCCAAACGTCATCCTGTAAGTATCTGTAATAACCATCCCAATAGGAAAGCTTATGCGGTTTACTAAGCTTGGAAAAGTTTGTTTTAGAATTAAAGTTTCACCGAAAGTCAGTCATTCCTTACCTTCTCATTATCATTTCGATTGATGTACCTACGCATGCCATCTTGGCTAAGCCCATTGGTGCATATTATTTCGGTAGATTCTTAGCTCTATGGAACAGGGAAGCCAGGGTGCGGCGTCATCCGTCACTGTAATCGCTTGTTAATCATTTTTCGGTTGATGGGGCTCATCGCACCGCCCTGCGCGGATTATAATATTCACAGCCAATTTTAAGGATACATACTAGTATTGTGAAAAAAGATGACAGCATGTAAGTGAACTCCTGTATTTAGAAATACCGTTGTACAAACTGCCTACTCATTTCTCCGTGAATGGCGTGGATATTTCAAGATTCATACTTGAACCTAGCTGGAATTATTATTCATCATAATTTCTTCATTTATTTCTTAAGCCAGGTTATTCTTTATTATTAATGCCAGGTGGGAAGATGCCTAATAAGTACCTATTATAATGTAGCTAACACTTGAAATAGGCACATATTTACGCGATGTTATATTATAATTATAATACTTCACTAGATTTGTGATATATGAATGAATGCGTTTGTATGTCCACTAATTAAAAACATCCAGCGTAACAACAGACATCACGGGAAAACGCCATGAATATGATTGCAAAGTAATACGAACTAGTACGAAAAAGCTACCTACATTACCTTCCGTTAACGTATTCTTAACCGCATGGGTCTTTTAAAAAGAAAATGAATCAAACAAACAGTGGGGCAATAAAGTTGTGTCGAAGTGCGAAGTAGCGCCCGTATCGTCGACCGCGGCCCTACCATTGACATTGAACTGTGCGCGTTGGGGCAAGGGGAGGCTGGGCAGGAACAGGAACTGGCAGTAACATGGTACAAGCATGACATTTTATTCAGTGTAAGTGCTATGTCGTTCCTTGTCACATTAACCACCAAGAATTTCATATATGCTCCCGATTGGCATTGTAGAAATAAGGTGTTTATTATATTTGATTTGGTTGGAAACCCAAACGAGGCATGTAATTTTGGGATTACTAACTTTTGAAAATAACATAAAGTCTTATTTTAGTAAAATATCTAATCTATGATCTTTAAGGTACATACTTTCCCTTCTTGTACCATAGTTTTGGGACGCCCTGTTATAACTACGTTCACAGTGGAAACAACTACGATATTATACAGACAAACTCAGTACTAAAGACTACAGTGACAGACTCAACAATTGCTCTACATTTTCTAAAGCTAAAAAGAAAAACTTAAAACGAAGAAGTGCACAAAGTGTATATTTATCGCTAACAAAATCAATTACCTACTTAACGATCTGTGGTACGAGTAGCTCTAGCAGTAATATATAATTATGTACTTCAGGGTTAGTAGTGACACTAATAATAGCAAATGATGAAACGATGTTGAACGCCACATGACGGTAGTTATTGGAACTGTAGCACACGGTAATATATTTTCAAATTAGTATTAATTGAATACAACAATGCTACGATGGTACCGTTTCTCCCATCGCCCCGCACCTACCCTAGCACCCGCATACAATACACGCTGCCCGCGGTGATTTGCATGCTTCTCCATACTATTACATGTACGTTACATACAAACTGAACAGATAGCCGGCTTGATAACGTACCCACGACGTTCCAAAATAAAGGGATCTGATGACGCACAATTACGGCATACGTCAGCGCTTATCTTTCACATGATTGCCTGTAATAAAACGGAGCTGGGGGTACGATAATATATGACCTGTAATCAGGCAGGTATGCCGAGCGTATTGAATTTCTAATGTTTCAGTGGGAATGTATTATTTTCCTTATACTTATTGTTTTATATTATATATCATTTAATAATTTGGTTTGTTAGTTAAATTGGATAATTTTGTAACTTATTTTAATATTATTAATATACATAAAATTAAATTGGAGATTAAAAATACAACTTAGAAATAACACAACATACTAAAATTAAGTTTACATTCAATACACACACACAGCTTATCACATTATATATTATACACATTATTTACTAGTAGTGTCTAACTTATGTAATAAACGTTGATTGAGCATTTTCTAGGTAGGTACCTAAATTTTTTGACCTGCGGAATAATCATAAATCACTACGATGATGATGATGAAGTCCTCCCAGACGTTTCCGTCATCGGCGACTTATGGGCCATTGGAAAGGAAAGGAATGGGAGGGGAGGGAATATTTCGTAACATTGAATGATTGGGGCATTCTTTTTACTTTTTAGGACTCAGTAGCCAACACTCCGTGTTTTTTTTTTAATTTAGATTATTTCATCGTTTTTGAGGCATAGTCAATAAAGCGGACGAATGTCTAAAATCGGCTCCTGACCCTAAACTTTTCTGTACAATGTTCTACAAATGTAAACTAATATATAATTTATTTAAAAAAAATCTACTAAGTATACTCCAATTCAAATACCATGGCCCGATGCCATATAAAACTTTGAAGTAGCATCGGGCCATGGTATTTGAAATGGAGTACATATACCTACATATTATGGTTACTTTAAGATACAAACTAGGTACAGACATTTTAAATTAACTTACAACATTTTATTGCCCTGAAATATGAACAATAACTATAAATTAACCGTTAATAGAATAGTCCTGCATTTCCCACAGGAAATCAATTAACCCTGAGCACTGCGCTATAAAACAAAGATAACATTGCAAACGTGCGTTTCACACAGTTAATTTGGCATCCACTCTCCTTAATTTCGGTTTAGATTAAATATGGTGTAATAAATTTCACGTTTTTAATCAAGTATGTCGCGAAAGGAAATTGTCTATGGGACCCAATTCTTAGTTGAAGTGCGATAAGGGCTATAAAACAAATAAACAGCGAGGTGGGACTATTAGTGAGGTTGTTAATGTACGCACCTGGGCTCGCAGGTGAGCGGGTCAGCACTGGGGTTTAGTTGCTACCAAGTGAGTACACACTATAATAGGACCCGAATAACCGTGACAAGTGGACGTGATCCGGGGTCCATTTATACCGGTTTTGTGATGTACGATTTCAATGTTTGGTAATTAACGGGAATAGAGCTTGGATGCGCTTGTGTGAATTAGTCTTTATTGTTTTAGGACCTTTTTTTTCATCGATTTGGGGTTTATTGGCTACTGTCATGCAATTATTTGGGTTATGATTACTCATGAAATGGCATCGTTCAATTTAGGCACTTAATTGTGGCCAGCGAGCAATAATCAATATTAAATGAATGAATATTTTCTTTATTCAGGTAATAAACATTACATTACAATATTGAGGTTAAAGTGTCATATTACTCATATTCATATTGATCTTGTGAGTAGCGAGTACAAGTTAGGGCTCGCGGTCGTGTCCGGGTTTCGTGTCAACGTTTCTCATATCCGTGTTCGTGTTACACGTACACGGGTTTCTGACCCGATTTACACGGGTAATTAAAGTCCGTGTAAATAATACCCGTCTGCACGGGTACACGGGTATTATTTACACGGACTTTAATTACCCGCGGGTTCGGGGACGTCTTTGACGAGAAGCGTACGAATGGGTCGTGGGACTTAAGAACTACCTATAGTACAAATAGATAAAAGGAAGGCTAATTGTGTCAAATAGACCTTATTACGTAACAAATAGAGTCGAAATTTATAAAACATTAATAAAAAAGTTATATCGGCTGACCTTTCCTGAACAGGGTAGTGTTTTGTAGTGTCGAACGAAGCTGTTACATCCAATAATAGACCTTATTTGCATTTGCTCAAATTATTTCGAACCCGTTCGGTTCGGTCTTAAGTACCCGGGTACCCGGGTAGCACGCTGTTTCGTGTAAACGGTATCCGTGTATTGGACACGGACACGGGTACCCGGCGGGTTCGTGTAATTCGGGTTTTTAGTACCGTCGGGCTTAAGAACACGGGTATCCGGTTTGGCGGGTTACACGTGTACCGTGAGCCCTAGTACAAGTAGCATAGTGAATAGACAATTTTTATTAGCGATTAAAAATCCCCTTCCAGCAGTAAAATAATTTGTAATCGTTTTTGCATTAATGTTGATATGCATAATTAAGTGATTATATAAACAGGTTTGATACAATAACAGTTTATTGCTTAGGGTCCTGGAGAAAAAGAATGGTAGGTATATGAACATCACAATTCTTTACCAATGTATAATTCCGAGGTTAACGGCCTGTTTCCCGATCCCCAGATAATTATATCCGTCAGATAAAATTATCACCATTTGCCCCAGGCGTATAAAATTAAATTCACATTAAACATTTATCTGAGTGATACCTATATTTTATTCAGGGATGGTGAAACATGCCCTTAACCTTTTAAACGCCTTCCCTCTCGTAAATTATGACATAAATATTTATTTATTTATTTTTATTCCAAGCATTTTATTTATTTATTTATTTTTACATGCCAGTATCTCTACTAATGAACAACGAAAATAAACCTTATCTGTCAGCAAGACTGTTACTTTGACAGCATACTCGATGACCACTTTATTGGCTGCTGGCGTGGTAGGCAGGACCAACGGCCACTTTAGTGGTTCTTGGCGTTGAAAAGGATAATCTAATAACTAATAAGTTTCGGGTAATATAAATAAAAAGCAAGATTAAACACTTTTCCCTTTATTTAGAATATTTCAATAGTATTATCACATGTCTGATCGAACTTGTATATGTATGTAGGTAAGCACGTTAAATATTCTCTTTACGGAGAACAGTTTCACACAAACTGTTGCCAGCCAGCGCGGCTGCGACTCGCACACATCGAACATAAAATATATAACTATATGGAACCTTTCTTTAAATACCGTACCTAATATCTGCAAACGAAACCAACTACAGTCCAAAAGAAAGATGACGTAAGCAGCAAATCTTCAAAATAATAATAATTAAACTATAATTCATTAGACATGATTTGATGCTTTTGGACTATTGTTAGGTTTAATGTATAGTCGATATCCGGCACCGACTGTCTCCCATCAATTGGTTCCGTGTATTGATTATAAGTTTTTAGGTTCAAATAATATGTACTTCCAATTTGACAGCTCTTTGTTGGCACTAAGACGGTTTCGTTGTGCATGAAACCATCCAAGCACCATCAAACAATAATGTTTATCGGCTGTCAGATTCAAAGTATTTCTTTCAATCAATATTCCCTGCTCTGTATTGTGAAGCATATTAAAATACTAGCGACCACCACATACAAGCTTATGAATATGAAGTACTTTGTATACTTTGTATACGAGTTGTAAGGCTCGATTGCCAAATTA
>JALPQI010012195.1:0-34997 GCA_025490895.1 Thaumatotibia leucotreta
ACCAGCTTCTCTCTCAAGCGCCAGCCGCGAAAAGTACGATTCTATTTTGACATTGACACTGAAATAGTTTTGGTGTACATAATTACTATCAATAAAGGGAAAAATTAATTTATTCATAATCGAAAATAAACCCATACAATGTAGAATGTTATTCTTGATGTTGTCGGGTACTCTAGGTATGTTCGTTCGGAATAACTAACTATAAGCTCCGCTGTTAATGATTACACTAGCCGCGAATGGTACGATTCTATTTTGACACGAATACCGTCAATAAAGGGGAAACTGAATTTATTTATCATAAATAAATGAGCAATGTAACAGAAAATAACCCCATACAATTCAAATATAATGTCATTCGTGATGTTGCTGGGAGCCAAATTAAATATTATTTCACGGATCTCAATTTGTGACTTTAGCCCTTGGCTATCCCATTACCGTACTAATGGATCTGTCCCAACGGTCGATGATTGCTTCACCAAGACATTTGTGGAGCGAAGGGTCCGTCGACGGATGTAACAAGAATGTAGCATGACTCTTCTCGCAGGCACTCAAGTACTTTCTTTTCTCCTTTCTTCAGCGGATTTCAAAACAGGTTCTACAGGGCGTGAAATATGAGACGGAGCGTCAGTGTCTATCAATAAAATGTCTTAATAAAATCGTAGCATTCGCGGTCGAAGTAGTCTGTTAGCCATCATAATGTATCGAATACTATACCTAGTTAAATTTGTAATTATATACCAAAACCCTGATAAGTAGGTACTTAGTGTCTAAAATTATTATGTTAGTCAAAATGTTAATGTGTGTTTATCAAAATAATGCATAATAATAATGATACATATTAATTTGTATTTTTTTTTATTTACCCGGATATATTTGGGGTTCTTTTTAACATTTTCACCCTTATACACCACTTTCCAGTAACATACGTTAAAACGAAGAAGGGGAAGGATATAGCGATCGTCAACTGTTTCTCGTTCTGCATCAACCACAACCCGAACAACGTGAACGTGTCGTGGCGCTGCACGGAGCACAAGAACACTGGTTGCAAGAGCCGGTTCCTCGCTACCGCGGCGGGGGCGGTGCTGGCGCCCTACTTCCACTTCGACCACAACCACGTGGCCCCGCCCTTTGTCTTACGCGATGGGGTTTATTCTACAGTGTAAGAATAGTTGTTTATGCCACGATTGCATAATGAGAAGAGTGAGAAGCCTTAATTATATTCTACTTATGTATATGAAGCACAATTATGCGTTAATTTGCATACATCACTTAGATGTATTGAAAAACCGAAGCCAAATATTTTACACCTAATATGATACTATGATTTCGTTTAGCATTAGAAAAGAAATATGAGGTTAAGGTGGGTAATTCTGGTGGGTTCCAATATAAGTAATAATGTTTTCAGTACAGATGGTCCTTTTTTACGCGCTAGTGCGAGAAGTGGTTAATTTTACGGTAAGTTGAAATCTTCGAAGTGCCATGTGTACTGAAAAATGTCGTACGATACACGTGCGAAAAGGAAATTCGTAACTCGTGTCGATTTAGAGCATTCCCTTCGGTCGTGCTTTAATTTATCTCCACTCGTTTCGAACTTCATTTTTTTCGCACTTATATCGTAATGTACTATTATAGTATTGGATTGTTTGGATTATGTTGATTTTAGTAAATATTGCTATACATGCTAGTTAGGTATAATAGGTGAATTATGGTACAATAATACTTATACATCGTATAGTTTATAAAAATAGATTAGAAAGTTGTTTTTTGTATCAATTAGAATTTACCATCATCAACCATTTTTTTTTCTATCAGATGTCATGACTAATAATTGTTTTGTAGTGTTAATAAACATTGGAGTGTTTGTTTTATTATTATCCTTTTACTTCCGTAATCCTCGTCTCTAAGACCACATTCAACAAAATTTGAATGTGGTTATAAGAAACTGTTAAAGATATGCATCCTTGCAATAACAATCTTTTACTTTAATTTTTTTAGTGAGTTGGGTTAAAACCGTAAATGGAAAAGCATTAGCGGTCATAAATAACTACGCGTTTTGCGTGAACCGCGTGTCATACCGGAATATATCCTGGAGATGTCTGAGCTATTGGAATAAATGCAAGAGTCATTTCCTCGCGACTAGGGAGGGACACTTACTTCGCAGCTGCCTCGACCACAACCATGCAGCGCCATCGTTTATTATACGCAACGGATTTTATATCAAACTTTAACCCAATATTTCATAATAAAGATGAATTCCAGGACATAAAAAGCCATTTATTGTCAAATATTGTATGCATACAATGACAATTTAGATGTTTGCTGAGACAGAAAATGTTAAATGTGAAAGTATTCATTGAAGATAAATGAAAGATTGTACTTGTGTGAAATATTTATAAGTATAAGTATTTAAAAATAATAAATAGTAATACCGTAAAACTACACAACTATAGTGCAGGGTCCCAACTCTAGTCCAGCTCACTTGTCAAACAAAATCAAGCCGGCATCTACTAGTAGCGACATTTACCACATTATATTGACACATTTCCATTCACCGACGTTTATACTTACTATATCAATACACGATCAATAGATGCCATTCTTATTTGAGTCAATCTGTCGCAGCAAAGAATTACCGGTCGAAACGTGTTTCGTGAACTCCGCAAACTTTTATTTCAAAATACAAGTTATAGTGAAGCCTACGACCTACAGTTGGGTTCATGTGGAAGGTAATGTTTCTTACATTAAATTAACGTATAATTTATTACATAAATGCACTGATTTAAAAAAATATGTTTTTTTTATTACGATCCTACCCTCGGGTCTCAACTATAGTCCTATTGTATTCTTGGACCATATTTAAAACACAACTTGTTTTGTTGTAGAAAACATGATGTCACGAGACAAATTAATGAGAAGAAAAGCTGGGAAGAAAGGAGGCCATATAAATGTTTTAGTGCCCGTACCCGTCAAATGGAACTGTGTCTTGCGGATATCACAAATAAAATCCTTACTCAACGTGAAGCTGCTGAACAATACAAGATTGCGGCCAAGGGCGAAAAAAGAAGCTCAATGTTCCGGCGGGTAAAAGCATAGCTATAGATGACGTGGTATAAGCTACTTCATCAAAAGACAAGGGACCTAAACCAAAGACAAGAAAACAACAAACTTCTTCAATAAAAAAACCTAAACGCAAACCTACAAGAAAAATTTAGAGTCCTCTTCCGAATATGATGACGACTTCGAAGTTCAGTATGACTCAGACTCGACCATGGATATCTCGAACGAGTTCGCCGATGAGCCTCTAGCTGATATTCTGAAAACAGGTGATATCCCGAATTCTACGCAGTGTGTTCCCAAGTCAGGCGACTAAATACATGTTAGTGGAATACGAAGGAGAACAGTGGCCGGGCCAAGTCAAAACAGTGGATAAAGATGGGGCGTCTGTTAACTGTTTGACACGTTGCGGATCATCTTGGAAATGGCCTGAGAAACCAGACTGTTTATCCAATGGACAAAATAATCTCACCAATTAAAACCCCATCAAAACTAGGCACGAAGCGTGCATTGTTCCGAGTACCGGAACTCGAGCACAAATGGCGAATACCAAAAAAATAAACCTTGTTTGTCAATTGTTGATTTTTAGACAGATTTTATTAATACTAAGTACGTTATAAGAGTTTTTTTGTTGCTTTTGAGTTACCTATGTTAAACAATTTAAACATATTTACTTATAATTAAAAGAAATATATACGACTGATTTTTGTGATACATAATTTGATAGAAATAAACGTCTTGAACTCATTTTTGGTATTTTTCTGTTATAATCATACCCTTAACACTAAAATAAAACTCTCAGCTATGGTCCAAAATGCCACAATACGCATTTTCAGTACAATTTAAAATTTGGCCTATAGTTGACAACATACCATACAACAATGGTCCAAGTTTATTAAAAATAAAAAAAATATATAACAACAATTTTTACCAATTTCATTTATGTTTATTAATTAACTACCACCTACCACATCTCAAATCATTGAGAAGCATTTCATACGAAATTCCATTAACGAGAGGGAGAAGAACGAAATAGAAATTCGAATAATCCGGACTATACTTGTGTAGTTTTACGGTACTACGTAAGATTATGTATGATCGCGTTCATCTGAGAATATCTCGTCTTCATATCTATTTTTTTATTCGCTTTTTCTTGGAAAGCTTAGGTTAGGAACATATGTTTGGTTGTCAAATATTATTTTATGATACTCATTTACGAGTAGACTGACGATTTTTAGTTATTATTATTTCAAATGATATCATTTAAGCAAAGCAGCGAAGTATTTAAAATACATTTTCAAAACTTTAAAAAATATCATTATTCTTCATACAATACTCTTATTACTCGTACCTTAATTTGTATGTAATACCATCCCTTTTCACGAATAGTTTTATTTCAGTGATCTGGCTTAAAACGGTAAAAGGAAAGGATACAGCAGTTATCAATGGCTTCACGTATTGCATCAACAGGGCCAGTAACAAAAATGTGTCTTGGAAATGCACTGTATATGGCGGCATTCGTAGATGCAAGAGTCACTTTCTCGCCACCAAAAACGGACAAATACTTCGTGCGAATCTAGAACATAACCACGTGGCTCCAGCGTTCTTTATCCGGAATGGAATTTATATGAAAGTGTGATTCCATGTTTTTTATTGGTATAAAATATTCAGTAACACGTATAGCCCGTCCACTTTTTAAGACCAAGTTCGCTATACACATGATATAACATAACATACATATTACATATAGGATAGGCTATATTGTCATTATTAGTCACTTTTGGCTTTGCGTGTCTGTATAATCGATCTATATTCTGATTTCAGTTTCATTTTATTAAGCTACTTAGATTGCGTAACCTCGTTTACTATAAATTAATACTGAGAAACATGTACATATTTATTTTTATGCGACGAAGGTAGACAACTGAGCTCTCAGCCCACCTGATGGAAAGCGGAAACTGAGGCCCATGGACATAGTGACCAAAAAATCGCCTATGAGCTGCCTACTGAGACTGAGCTGACTTTGATAGATGGCCTCCTCTATGCCAGTAATTACACCGGCTAATCTTACCCCCAAACCGGAAAGGCTAATCTTCGGAACACAGTACTAACTATGTAGTATCAGAAAATACGAGATAGGCACATTTTACACATTGAAACTAATAAAAACAGGGATTTCTTAAAAAAACCTGACATTGTTATGAAAAATATACGAAAGTTCTCAGCTATCTT
This sequence comes from Thaumatotibia leucotreta, assembly GCA_025490895.1. Lineage (NCBI taxonomy): Eukaryota > Metazoa > Arthropoda > Insecta > Lepidoptera > Tortricidae > Thaumatotibia > Thaumatotibia leucotreta. Next base: position 5,287 of record JALPQI010012195.1, read on the forward strand.
GTATCAAAGAAAGTTAGTGTTTTCGTCAACACTTTTTACCTAGTTATTTCCAGTGTTAGAAATGATCTCGGAGACCGCCCAAAAAATGCCTCGCGGCCAGCTTCCCGTCTCCATTACCACCCAAATTTTGTCGATGTCGAGGATCCCAACACTTGCCTATTTTCCCTGACACTAAAGAGCATAGATGGCGCCACTGCCGCCTGCCAGGGTGTCGTCAAGACTACTGTCAAATGTTTATCGTGTGACCTTTATCTGTATCTTAAATCTTAAAAGAAAGGTAGCTATTAAAAATTTCATGAATAGTAGTGTATTTTTCCATTTGTATCCATTTATCCTGACTTTTTATTTGATCCGAGGATGTCTTTAAACTACCCCCCGGTGGCACTGCAAATGTCAACTTGCTGTTTCAAAGGGACAGCCGCAGACTCCGAAGCAGCAGTTTTACATTCCTATTAATGCAACTGCGTGCAATAATTTAAATTTGTCGTATAGAAACATCCCGTCTACAGAATTACATCGTTTTTAGGGTTCCGTAGCCAAAATGGCAAAAACGGAACCCTTATAGATTCGTCATGTCCGTCTGTCCGTCTGTCCGTCTGTCCGTCTGTCACAGCCGATTTACTCGGAAACTATAAATGCTACAGTAACGAAATTTGGTAAAAATATGTGTTGTATGAACCGCTACACGATTATGATACTAAATTGTAAAAAAAACCATTGGGGTGGGGGCCCTCCATACATGTAACTGAGGGATAGAAACATTTTTTAGTTGTATATAAGCGTGTGGGGTATTAATAGAAAGGTCTTTGAAAATGATGTCAAGGTTTATACATTATATTTTTATTTAAGCAAATCGTTTTCGAGATATCAGCTCTCAAAGTCTGAAAAATGTGTCCCCCCCTCTATTTTTTAAACTACGCGATATAAAATTCTAAAAAAAATATATGTTATGCACATTAATAAACTCTATCAACCATTTTTGGTTTGATTAAATTAACTCTTATAGTTTTTGAGGTAGGTTGATTTAACTGTATTTTTTAAATAATAAATTGATAATGGTACGGAACCCTTCGCGCGCGAGTCCGACTCGCACTTGGCCGGTTTTTAGTTTAAGCTTTCAGTTAAAATCAATACGTTGGTTATTGGTTCTCCAAAGGACTTGTGTCTCTCTAAGGTACATTTAACATTAATAATAGGTAGTGAATATGAATAATTATGTTTTATTTACAATTTAATTTCAACAGGCTTTAATTTCATATTAATGTCTATTTTTAGTGATCTGGGCCAGAACAAAGAAAGGCAAGCAGACACTGATCATCAATGGTTTTTCATTCTGCATCAACACTTACAGCGTGAACGTATCGTGGAAGTGCACTTACAGCAGCATGGGCTGCAAGAGTCGCCTCCTCGCGACGCCCGACCGTGTCATCATTCGCGCCAATCTCGACCACAACCATCCGGCCCCTGCGTTCGTTATACGAGACGGAGTTTACATAAAACTATGAACTTGTAATAAATTAATAGAGCTCATTAAGTTAAAATAAATCTAGAATATTTTATACAGTTTTAAACATTCGATTCATGCCTTTGATGGTGCCTCGCTATTTACTTTTTGATTTCAAAAGTTGTTGGGAGAAATTACCTAAATGTAAAATGATGTTGGTGCTTTAGGGTTAGAATGATCGGACTACTATTATTGTTTCTATCCTCCTAAGGCCCAAGGCGAGATTTGGCTCCTAGTCATTGCAAACCACGGCCCTACCAGTAGTACTATTGTTTTATACTCGTCCAGGTATAAAACAATAGTACTACAAAACAATAGTTATCCCAAACAATAAGATCACATTTATTAAATGTTATTTTACTTGTATGCCACCAACAACAGCTTCGGGCATATTTTCTTTCAATTTATGATGCCTTTTTGGACAAAATGAAATGAATAAAAATTTAATAAAAAATATTTTTTAGTGATTAGCTTGGTGCGAAATTTGAAAACAAAATGCCATCTTTTGTGTAAGTTCTACTGGTAGGACCGTGGTATGCTATGACTTTACAGCAGTTGAAGAAGCTGGGTCTGAATCACCAAGTTAATTATTACTACAGGAAGGACCTTGGGCCTTAGGAGGCTATTGCCGTTTTTTTTAATGTTTATGAAATCCGAAATTTTATTTATTCGTGTTTGTAAAATTTATGATTTTACAGTGATTTGGATTAAAAACAAGAAAGGGAAGGAGACTGCGATCATCAACGGGTTTACGTTCTACGTCAACAACATGCACTCTACGAACGTGTCATGGAGATGCACGCAAGGAAGACGCTGCAAGAGCCGGTTCCTCGCCACTCGGGATAAGACAATACTACGCGCAAACCTCAATCACTGCCATCTGGCGCCGGCGTTTGTCATACGGAATGGAATATACATCAAACTGTAAGCATACTAGTAGCACCGTAGCAATTTCCAAAGCTAAAATGAATTAGCCTTGGCAATTGAAGCAATAATTTAGATAGCCACCTCGATATCTCCGGTACCTTTATTGGTGTGTTACAACTGTCTTTCAACAACAATAAAATATTAATGTTTTTGACAAACTGAATGATTTAAGCATGCTTTCCCCGCGTTTGATATTTTTCAAACTGAATGATTTAAGCATGCTTTCTACATCTACAAGGATATGCTGTAATATAAATCTTAGCCCTTTCAGCAGGTCACCAAATAGACATGGCGAAAAGAGCTCTTCTTTGATTAGTATTTTTACATCTGTTAGGTGGGCATTGCTATGGACGGTTGTACCGAATCTTTTTTATATTTGGGAAATTCAATTTTGAGGACACTTTTTTCGCGTAAATATTAAGATCGAAAGAACTTGTGATTCTGAAGTATATATATAGATATACTTAACTTAATAATATAAATTATCCAAAAAATCCAAAATTTGCATGCAAGTTGACATTTTTATTTGCGGTTGGGTACAGTTTGGTTGTACTTAATTTGTATCTATCTTCCAATTATTTTCAGTGATTTGGGCTAAAACCGTTACAGGGAAGGAGACAGCGATCGTCAACGGCTTTGCGTTCTACCTCAACAATGTTAATATAAATATTTATATGTCCCAGTCGTTTCCTCGCTACTCCAAATTGAAAAATACTTCGTGCTATAGTGAAATAATTAGATGCCCTAATTCTTGGATTTCGGATGGTACTAAGATAATCGTGACATTACTTTGTTACGTTTTGCAAAACTGATATGTATTGAATTTTTGACTAAGAAATTGTAACCTAGCGACGACTCACACAAGTTATCAATTCAATTAATCAAAATGTCGCACATATCAGATTTGATTAGAGCAATGACTAATTGTGTGAGGACTACCTTGCAATGACTAAATATTTTTATATGGAAAAACTAGTTTGGCCATAGCACTTAGTAAAAATCTGACAAAGTGCAATTGGATTCGCGGGCCCATAGGTCGTTATTACAATATTTCAATGAAAGGTAAATTGCGGTTTACGATTTATAGTACAGTGTGACATTAAATAAATGTTCAAACAATTTTCTGTTACTTGTATTATTTCAGATAACCTAATAATTTAACTATTATGCAAAATAAGACTAAGAAGTATGTATTAAATATTTATAATACATGAATCTATACTATGGGACCAAATAGGAAAACTCAAAAAAAATTGACGCTTCCATACATTTTGGTCAACCTTACCTTACATTTCTATGGAACACCCATGGTAGTATCGTTTTTTTCTTGTTTTTTTTTCATAGTAAGAGTTGTTCAAAATCATTAATGGATTCATGTCTTATTATCGTGTACAGTCGTCATCAGATATATCGGAGTAGCCATGGTTTTCACAAACATCTAAGCAGGCCTCTATTACTAATAGCGTTAAAGTGCAAATTCATATATTTTTGAGCACCATGACCGCTCTGATATATATCTAATGGTGTCTGAATCACCATTTTTATAATACCCAGTATGTACATGACAAATTGTTTCCTGTGAGAATATTTTGTTACTGTGTTTCTTATTTTCTTCTCTTAGCTAACGTTTTTAGGTTCATTTTGAGTGTTAAATTTTATTGTTTGCAGTAAACCAATGTTGCTAATTTTAGTGATCTGGGCTGGGACCATAAATAGAGACAATTTTTTCTCAACATTATCAATGATTTATCTACAAAGAAAAAAAAATGTTCATCAATGTTTTTATTCCTCTCATTCCTTAATACAGTTCGGTCTCAAATACTTACGTATAAACTTACGGGTGTCATTCCGGACTTACGTAGTGATGTTACGTTTTTTAGTTGTTTGGACCAAAAATATGAAAGGCAAGGAAATCGCAATCGTCGACGGATTTACATTCTGCGTTAATAAAAAAAATAAGGTTAACGTCTCTTGGAAGTGCACTCAGTACAGCAACTGCAACATAAGGTGCAAGAGCCACTTCCTTGCCGCGAGGGACGGGATTATAATTCGTTCTTTTTTTGAGCATAACCATGACGCCCCCGCCTACGTCATACGGGATGGAATCTATATTAAATTGTAATTTTTTTTCATTGCTTATAACTTCATTTAATAAATATGTAAAATTTACAGTATTCTCACACATAATTGAAATGTAATAACTCGAATCCTAAATATTTATTCGTTCGTTTCGTGGGGGTGGGAGCGTCATTTTTTTTGCCTATTTGAAATAACTCAAGGCCGAAGAGCTGGCGACTTTCACGTACAGCGTATCAACATTGCGATAAATTGTGCGGCCAGTATCCTCGGTATATTGCCATAAGGGTCAATATTTGATGTAGGGTAGTTTAGGTTAGATTTCATTAATGTGTATGTATAAATGATAACAGTAATATTATACCTTTAATAATATGTGTAAAGACGTGTTAAAATTAATGTATCTACTATAAAAATGATAGGTACCTATCTATTGCGTATTTATTTCTTATTTTTGTAACATCTGCAACGGTTTCCTTTTTTCTTTAATAATTTAAACGAATGTGGTATTTCAGTGACATGGGTTAAAAATTTGAGAGGGAATGCCACCGCAGTCATCAACGGTTATACATTCTGCGTCAATAACTCGTCTTTGACGAAGAATGTTTCTTGGAAGTGTACTCAAAGCAGCAAGGGGAAGTGCAAGAGCCGGTTCCTCGCCACCAGAGACGGGGTCCTCGTGCACGCCTTGTTGGACCACAACCATGCTCCCCCTTCGATCCTCATCCGTAATGGAATTTGTGTTAAAGTTTGACTTTAAGTACTGTAGCTGTTTTTATTTAATTTAAAATAGATTTTGAATTGATGTCTTTATCATCTGAAAAACAATGATTGTAATAATGTAGGTAATGTCATCATCGTCATCAGCCCATGTTCTTGAAGTATACGCTGTAGACCTGTCCATTAGGACTCCGTGTCCATTAGGACGGGCCTACGGAGTAGGAGGAGGTACGGAGGAGGATTGAGTGTAGTGACGCGAATTATCGCGTCGCAGCACTCAATCCTCAGTTCTCCGCATTTAACCACTTTTCGTCACGTTAGCGTAGGTATTTTTTATAATAAATTGATATATAAAAAATATTGAAGGAAAAAGATAAAAGAGGAGTTAGGAAGAGTAAACGAAATTTAACAAACACTAGGGAGGAGAGAAGTGATGCCCGCGTGCAGCTTTAATGGACTTAGTCAGAATACTCTAAAAATGGTTAAGCCTTTTTAAGTTAAATTGATTTCACGTGTTTTTGTAAAACAAATCAAATGATTCTATTAAATATTTTGATTTATGTTTTGAAGTAGTCACCCGAGCAGGCAGAACTTTGATATTATGTCATCTAATATTTATAATTTAGATAGTTATTTTAGTTTTGTCGGGCATGTGCAGAAACTTTACTGTTGTACTTTGAATTAATCAAAGTCATTAAATTACTATAATATAATTTAGTCACGTTTTTTTAATTCCCATTGCTAAATATTTCACAATGAAAACTGTTCGCTTTTATATTGATTAAATCTACTTATTTCAATCCTACTAAAGTATTTAATTATTTGTATACCTGCTACCTATAAATATATTATAGTTTTAAATTAATCTCTGTTCGATGTTTGCCTTACTTTGTGGTGTAGAGTAATCATTTATTTAATGTTTTGGGATCTGGAAATGTTCTTCATTAGGTATTAACATACTTATTTTTGTTTTTAGTGATGTGGATCAAAAATGTAAAAGGAAAGGAGACAGCAGTTATCAATGGATACTCGTTTTGCATAAATTCTAAGAAGGTGAACGTATCTTGGAAATGCACACAATATGGTGTTGGAAAATGCAAGAGCCATTTCCTCGCGACTAAAGACGGGGAGATAATTCGCGCCAACCTGCAGCATAACCATCGTGCGCCCAGCTTCACTATCCGAAATGGATATTATGTAAAATTGTAATTTAGTTCTTTAGCGTAGTTTTCCTTTTATCATGTTTTCAGCTCTTGACTGTCATTTTGTGTACTAGTAATTAACCGATGAAAGACGTTTTCGTAAATGGTAGTACCTAATGTATTTTTGGGTCTTTGATCGAGGAAATAATGTATGATTTGTGTTTAGGAAATATTGTGTTGATTTGTGTGTACCTATAGTATTTTTTTGTACACAATTAGGATAGATAGTGTATGTATTAGGATAGATAAATGGATTATGTTTCCTATTTTGTTTATTTTTTTAGTATGATTAGTGTCTTTGATTTCGTACAACTACTTCCGTAGCTTTGTCTATTATTTCGCAAAATCAAGAAATCCTATAATATGCAAAGCCCTAATTGGCATTGTTCATTTATGTCTATCCCCCAATTTAATATTTACCCTGAAGGAGAAGGGTACTTTGAGATAAAAATTGGAATATTTTATCATGTATATTCTACATAAATAAATACTTACTTACATCAAAGTTTTCACAGTGAAATTACACAAATACGTAAACCTTAAAACATACTCGACAGCATCGCAAAAACTCATGAATTCTAGCAATTTGTATTAGTTAGATACTATTGCGTATTGACGTATTTGACATTTGTGGTATTGAAACATTTCCCGTAGCTTTTCATTTTAATGTAATTCCATAGTTTTTTTTAATGTAATGTAAAACCCTAGAGACGAGCAACAAACAAAGGAAAGCTACTCGTATTTAAATAAAGTTTTACGTATTTACCAATGGGGTATAGTTAAACAACGGTTATCATAGGTTTTGTTCACATTTGAACAAAAATATCCGTAATTCTTGAATATTTCGTTAAAATATCATCATAAAACAACTAAGCGACTGTTGATATCGAAATAGTTTTCGAAATATAACTTTTCGGACATAATGAACAATCCCAATTATCAATAATCAATTAATAATTGAATTTCGTATCCAAAGTTGGTATAAAAATATTCAAAATAGGAAAACAGTAACTCATGCATTTAGCGCTAATAATTCGTTTGCACAAGTTTTTTTTTAATTTAGTTTATAGATAGCAAACAACCATACAATATAGAAATGTTTTGTAAATCATGATAACTCTATATACAGTCAACGATGTTATCCACTAATTACTAAAAAAGTTCCTATGGTTGGCGTGTTTGTAAGCAAGACAGTTAACAATACATCTAAACAATTTAGAGTAGGTAGTGTAAATTAAGTTACAAAAATAACAAATGTGTGAGTATACAAAGCAAATATCTAAAATGAATAGTAATAATGTTGTGTAATAATATTATGTAAAGGGTTTTTGTCAGCCGGAAAAATAAAAGTTGTCCACTCGGTGATCAACAGCTTTTATAAATCTATGCTACGATTTGATTGTATAGGGCTGTAGACCGAGGAACGTAGTTGTATCGTCAATTGTTTTATCCCAAAATGAGTACAGGAATTCCTTAACTTTAGGTATGTCCACCGAAAAAACGATAACCGAAAATCTGACAATGACCCTAAAATTAATTTACTTAGGTTCGTTATGTAAGGGGGTTTAACTAACATTTGAATTAAGGGTTTGAATTGCATCTTGAATGGAGCGTCTATACTTAGCCTCGGGTATATGAAATATGTCTATCTGAGTAAAGTGTTCGTGATAAGTTGTAAGAAGCCTGCAGAGAAACGACACGGGGCCACAGCGAACAGTCTGTAAGGCTGTGGGTTTTCTGGCCGGCGACCGACGACCGTCGCGTGTCAGACAAACCACCCCCAAACATTCGCGAATAAAACATTCGAAAGTCGTCAGCGGCGGGCACGCGTCGGTAGCCGGTCGCCGGCCAGAAAACTCGCGGCCTAAGCGCGTGCTCCTCGCAGGTTTACAGTTCTAGGGACTGTATAACATATTTTGTTGACGAGCTGGGCACAGTCAAATTTGTTGTGACAAAATTGCCTGTAGGTAAATAAATACATCTATTACTTATATTAAAAATATAAAATTTACTATTTTATATTTAAATTCAAATATAAAATAGTAAATTGTTATAGGTTGATTTTTCTTCATACTATGGTGGAATCATTTACAAATAATATATCTGTACAAAACGCCTGTTACTCAACCGATGCTTATATACATTATAGATGCTTTTTTAAACAATTCTTACTACATACTCTTATAATTTGTAATGTAATTTTAAATAAAATTAATTTTAAAATTGCTCATTTTATTTCAATCCCGTATTCACCTTTAGTTGCAGTCGATAATGGTCGCAATGTGCCGGGTGATTTAGGAATTTAACAAATATTGTCCAATATTTTAGTATTCATGCTGAATCCTGGGTTTATTCAAATGTCCAAAATAAACTCGTAGATTGCTGTTGTGTACTCAAAAAAGATGACACTGTGATGAACGCCGGGGAATCCATGTAACCTGTTAGTCTTCTTTTGCCGGCGCATAAAATAATAATCACCTGCACCTGCACAATGTATGTAGCTTATAGTAAAATTGCATGTTATGAAATTGTACAATCTTATTTTTCAGTAATCTGGACTACAACCCAACGGGGGACAAAGCTGGTGATAATCAACGGGTACTCCTTCGGCCCCAACAGCGTTAGAAAAAAAACAATCTCTTGGAAATGTACGCTGCATAATAAATGCAAAAGCCGTTTCGTCTCCACTCCAGACAGAACCATAGTGCGGGCTAATCTACACCACAGCCATGACCCTCCTAAATTTATCATACGAAATGGGGTTTATATTAGACTGTAAAATTATAGCTAGGTAGGCATATATATAAGTAGATAACGAACAACCATACGTAACAACTCATGGAATCTGAACGAGTAATTCTGTTATAAACCATTAACTATTTGAAAATAATAAATAAAAAAATTTTACTAATAAAAAAAACAGTTTATAGAATCTACTTCGTACGTACTTATAACTCATTATATATTATGTAATAATATTTCGCACTATTTGGGAACCCGCAAAACAATTTGGTAAGTAAAAAAACGGTAAAATTTAAACAATACTTATTCATTATATTGATTTAAACTTTTACGATTATCACTCATATTTTAAAGACAAACTGGTTTTAATCGCGTAAACTTACGTTTAATTATATCCTGACGTTTCGGGTATGCACGACCACGGGTGTAACGTCATGCCCGAAACGTCAGGATATAATTAAACGTAAGTTTACGCGATTAAGACCCGTTTGTCTTTAAAATATGAATACTTATTCATTCTTCCAACGAGGCGCGGATCCAGTGGGGGGGGGGGGCAATGGTGGCACTTGCCTCCCCTTGACACTGAACTTAGGTACGCCTACTTGCAGTTTTAAGTACCTATAAAATACTATCATATCATAGGGCTCCCTGAACGAAGTCCTCGATCCGCGCCTGCTTCCAAATACTCAAACTAACCTAACTACTCGAACTCACTGTTTCACATTCTTCCAACTACTCGAACTAAACTAACTATTTACTCGATTCACTGTTTATATAAAATTTGATTATTGCTATAAATTTAATTATTCCATTTTGTGTCAGCATTTTTACATTTTATGCGTGATAGTTTCATTGACGTGGTGTTTACAACAGTAGAAATATGATGTTGGTTCACTGAGTAATATTTTAGTGAATATTTAATATTTTCTTCGGTTACCTCGGTAGTTACTCATGAAATAAAACTATTTTAACGGATTATATCGCGTATATTAATAAGTTTAACTGCATCCCGAAGTTTCGAACACTTTACAGGGTTCGTGGTCTACGGGTGATGGGCAGTATTATTGATTGTCAATATTCGTTTCTTCTATGAATAAAAAAATGTTCCTGTTATTTAATTGTAGACTCTCAGATAAATGACAATATTTTTTAGTTCAAAATTTCATAACAAAATACATTTATGTTTTGTAGGCACTGTGTTTTCGTAAATAGCAATAATAAGTTAAGGTGATACATGCGCATTTAAGTATTTAGGACATTTCTAATTTCTCAAAATATATTTGAAATTTAGAGTATAAATCGTCAACTATATAATTTTTAAATATATTACGAATCTAAAAAATCTCTTAACACTGAAATAGAAAAATCTTCATGTTTTTCGCACGTCATGTAGGTACTATTCTGTACAGGGTGAAAAATGAGTTGATTCCCGCTGCCAGTGTGGTTTTGGGAAGCCTCTTAAATCCCCTCTTCCTTTTTCAGAAATAAGTTCAAGTTTCAGGAGAAGTTAATAGTACCTAGAACCTAGTAAGAAAACTTCTTAAAACCTTCTAGGGGAACTATTTTGAGTCCCACGACCTTACAGGCAACAGGAATGCATGAGAAGAAATTTTCTTTAACACTAACATCAAGCATTTGCCTTAAAACTACGGATCATTACAAAGATTTACGAGTACAATAAATGGCATTAATAATTTTAGGTCTTATTAATACGGATTTTCAATGAGAAGTGCGGATTCTCCTATTTTTCTTAATTTGTATAAAAAGTTCAATCGTAAAGAGAGAGCGAGTTGTATTCTTTCTTATTAAGTATGAGAGCCATAAAGGTGTCCATTTCGAGTGCGCTTGGTTCAATGTTTAACAGCTATAGCCGTTCCTATCAAAATAAAAAGTTTATTAATAAACAGACTTGTGAAAATTTTTTATTCAATATAACATAATTTATAAATCAATTACAATTTCATTAAATTAACTACATATAAACATATCAAAATGAAAACATCGAAACAATAATTATAATAAAAAAAAAATTAATGGTATAATTACAATACTAAATCAACACTAAACTAATCGAACAACCCGCCCCGCGTCACTCCCGGCGCAAAGGTACCCATAACACTCGCAGCATTGCCGCGCTGAACCGCCATGGATAACCTTTGCACCAGAAACGACCCGGAGCGATGGTCGAGGCCTCTGTCCCGCAAACGACGTCCCACATCTTTAAAGAACGCTTTTGCTTCCGAGCACCAACACCCCATCACCTCTACCACCAATGGGACAAACAAATAACCCCCCAACCCTAAATATTTCTCCCGCTTCTTCATCGCCGCCAATTCTGCCGCAGCACCCCCCGACCGGACAGTCCGACCAATATGGGACACGGCAAAAGTGCTGACGCACGTCGCGTCCCACAACAAGCACTTTCCCCTATGCCACGGGACCAGCGTCAATCCGTCCGGCCTCTTACCATCGGACCGACTGAGACCCGGTGGCTCTAGCACGCACGGAACATTTGCAGAAACTAGAGCCCTCCGGATGTCGTTCAACGCATGGTGCCGTGGGAATCGCCCCGCACACCGACTACAACTCAGAGCGTGATGACCACGACTCTCCACCATAGTGCCGCAGATGCATAGATGAGGTTCGCACACATTGCAGCCAAGGCGGAGGGCCACAGCCACCCGCAACGAGTCGTTGTCTAGCAGGGTACCCAAATGCGAGGAAGGCAACGCATGCAGCCAAGCACCGGACTCGGGTTGCGATACGGCATTAAGCCTAGCCCTATCGACCCCGGTCGCATTTCCCACCAGACAATCGAAAACCCGCTTAACCCCAACATCATCCCACGATCTCTGGCTATCCCGTCCCTCCGGTGGAGAAGCGCCCGGGTTGAGCGCCGACCAAGTCTCCAAGGCGTCAGAAGCGAAGGGTAAAGATATCCCGCTGCCATTCAAGGAAAAAATTTGAGCAACGAGATCCTCCACCCCACACGATGACGCCAGGAAGGCCGACACGCTAACATCTCGCACCCGACGTACTCCTAGTCCACCGAACCGAATAGGCAGAGAAGCCTGATCCCACTGCCAGCCGTCGAGGGAGACGTTAAGCAGCACCTCTACTGACTCCTTCAACACTCCGTCAAAGGAGTCAATTTGCGCTGGATAAAGCCAGGTAGCAACCGTGCGCAAAAAGTACGTCAGCTTGGGAACGGCAAAACAAACCCGCAGCAAAATTAACGCTACATGCGCAGAAAGACTTTTCAACCGTTCCCTTGCCGACAGAAGAAGCTGCCTCCGAGATTCGAAAGCCTCCGGGATAGCAGCTGGGAAAAAAGGAGAGCCGAGAAGATTAAAAGTCTGGTCGGACATTTCTCTGACCCCCGGGAGAAGAGTGGAGAACAAAGTGAAAGAACTGGCTGCACCGGCGCTGCAGGGGAAAACCAGCAGTCCCAGCTCACGGAATCGCGGAAGAAGCATGCGCAAATCGAGCTCCACCTCTTCAGGCGTACCTCCAATGGTACCGTCATCGAGGTACCAAATGTTCAGTGGAGCCCGAAGACCCGCAATCGCTTTATGAACACCGAGACTGAAGACTAGAGGACCCAGTGGATCCCCTGCTGCGCGCCAACTTGTGAAGGAATATTCATCCCGTTATAAAAAAGGTGAGAAGGGGAATAATACACCTGGAACAGGAAAGGGTAGAGTGATGGCAACTTCTCTCTAACCTCAGTCAGCAGCACATCGCGCTCCATAGAGTTAAAGGCGTTCTTAATGTCTAGCTTGACGATGACGCTGTTCCCATTCTCAGGATTCAAGACAAAGGCACGGGCAGCGTGAATGGCAGCCTCGCATCCCAGCTTAGTGCCAAAACCCAACTGATGTGGACGCAAATATGCCGCCATTTCATCCCTTACTGCCTGACACCCAAGTTTAGCAGCTAAGCGACGAAATGTGCTACCAATGGCAATGGGTCTCAACCCTCCGTCTTTTTTTGCCAACGCACACAAAGACGCCCCATAAATAAAAGGACACACCGCTGTATTTACTCGCCCACTAAGCAAAAAATTGCAAAGTTTCACCAAGGCCTCCATCAACCGAAATCCATTATCACCCGCTGCGATTGATGTTAACTCTTTCAAGTGTGCTGGGCGAATACCATCCAACCCGGCGGCGGAACTACTGTTAAACGAGAAAAGGGCCCGGGACACATCCTCCAACTTCACCTCAAGAACGGGAACGGAACGATCGATAAACAGACTGGACATTATCGTTTTCATAATACTATAGTGTTATAGTGTATGTTTCGATGTGAACTTTCAATTTATTTTATGTCAATAATATTTGGTACTGATATTTTAACGTCTACATGTCTTTTCAGTGACCTGGGCCAAAAATACTCGAGGCACTCAGTTGATTGTAGTGAACGGATACACGTTTTATTTGAAGAAACAGCAGAAGGCAACTGACTTGTGGACGTGCACGTACAGCGGCAAGTGTAAGGCCAAGCTGCTGGTGTCCCATGAGAAGGAGATTATTAGTGCTGTATTGGACCATCATCATGCTGCGCCGAATTATATTGTACGGAATGGAGTCTATGTTAAAGTTTAGCTTGTGATTTAACTAAAAAACACTTCGTATGTTTACCAATCTTTAATGTAATCTTGCAAAAAAAGATTATTCATTATAAATGGAAGTGTACGGGGTGTCCCATGGCGATGCCACATGGAGGGTAAGTACCTTAAATAACATAGATAGCATATTTTGCTGAAAGAAGCCTTCATTTTATTTTTAAAACTTAGTAAAATTACATTCAAACATTTTTTTTTTTTAAATGTGTATGAAAAAATGTTTGGCGTCGTCGGAACAAAAGTACCTTAATAATTGCAAATGGACATCTTACTAAAAGAAGACATTATTTCGATTTAAGAAACAAGTTCAATTGCATTTTGAATAATGTCATGGTTAAACCGGGAATCAAAATCGAGAAAATACGAGAAAAACAAAATCCTGTAGCTTTGTCATACCGATCGAAAGGCTTCAACGTGAGAATATTTTTTTTGCTAAATAACAAATGACATAGTGTCGGAAACAATAGGAAGACTAAGAATTTTTTAATTTGATGTGAAATTTTGTTTAGAAAAATTACATTGCTGTATGGGCATACAACTATCCCTTTCATCTGACAGTACTTAGTACTAATGAATCAATATCCACTTGAGAAGTATGCATAATTTCCTTATTATAATTTAAGTGCATGATAAAATAATAAAAAGACGATTTCTCGTGTAGTGGGTTCGATTCCCGGTTTAACCATTAAATTTTTTTAAATGCAATTCAACTAATTAAATCGAAATAATGCATTTTTTAAGTAAGATGTTCATTTAAAATAATTAAGGTAAGTAGTTTTCCTTTGACGACGCCAAAATTTTTTTCATACAATTATTTTTTCTAAAAAAAAAATTAATGTAATTTCACTAAGTATTAAAAATAAAATGAAGTCTTCTTTCAGCAAAATACGCTATATCTATGATATTTAAGGCACTTTCCCTTCATGTGGCATCGCCGTGGGACGCCCTGTATAGTTAAATTCGATTATAATGACGTCTTACGGACTTGCAGCTTCGTGTCTCATCTGATGTCATTCTATGTATCTGTAATTGTATTAATGTCCCGATACATATTCATACACATAAGTATGATGATTATGCGCAGGATTTAGGGTTTAGATTTACTCGACGATATTATTTTTTATTATGCATACAGTACCGGTCAAAAATTTAAGTTCGCATCACGATTTTGATACAATATCGATCTTTTCGGCTATCATTTTTCCAGCATTTAAGTCCACACTTGTTTTCAATGAATATGTGACAGATTATAGAACTATTCCTTTTTAATTAACCGTTACTTTCGTACAGCCCAGACAACTGAGGCAGCTGTTGCAGCTTTTGTTAGTCATGCCTACGCGATGTTCATACTAATGATGATCAAAAAATTACAACTTCCCTTGCCTAAGAATTATTATCGGATCGGATTCATACAATTGTCCTGAGTTTATGGGAAATGAATATTAAATAGCTCTCGAATCAGCAAGATATCGGTTGAAAAAATATTTTATTGTTAACACTGAAAAAAAAAATATTGCTCATAAGTCTATTTTGTATCGAAATCGTGGAGTGAACTTAAACTTTTGACCGGTGCTGTAGGTCATAGAAGAGGCCTAAGTCTAGCAGTGGACTGCAGGTGTTAATTAAATGTAGTGTTTTGTAGAGTGTGACGTATTGGTTACTTAGAATAATATAATATAATTAATATAATTAGGTACTATCATGTTATCAATAATAAAGGAATCAAATGTTTTGAACTGATATTGCTGATGTTATTGTTTAATTAATAATTATCTACCGATGAGGAAGATATATTTATTTTATATTTAACAATGAATATCAAAACTACGCGGCTAATTAAAATAGGAATGTTGATATATATAAAATGGAACCCACCTTAGGTATAGTTCGGGAAATATTATTTGACCGACTGTTATCTTACTTACGACCTTTTGTTTTGCGTTAACACTTACTAGACAATCAGCAGTCTAGCACTTTTCTATTGTTAATGATGCAAAACAAAAGGTCGTAAGTAAGATATGAGTCGGTCAAATAATATTTCCCGAACTATACTATTCGAAAATATTAGAGCCTTGACTTGACGATAAGAACGGAGGACTTTTTTATATACTATAAGATATAATTATTCTGGCCTAAAATGCTAATTCTATTCACAGTGATCTTCTCCAAGAATGCATCCGGCAACCTAGTCATGGTGATCGACAATCACACCCTCTACCTCCACAGGGAGAACAAAACGACCTTAGAGTGGAGGTGTCAAAGACGGCCCTGTAGAGTGCGAGCCTCCACCGGCAAAGACCAGGATCAGGTCAAGGTGACGCATGATCACAATCATCCGCCCACGAGATACGTCATAGACGATGGCGTTTATCGAAAACTTAAAAAAACTAAGTGTAAGAAGACTAAGAAGCAAGAAAAACCTGTTTGATTTAATTGCATTCGATCTCTACTTAAATACCATACCAAATATTGGACTTTAAGGAGTACGAGTACATGAGTTTTGTGAAACATTGATGTCGTTGTTTTCTTACCTAAAATATACCATTAGGTGGTCACCTTAGTTAGATTCAATAAACATCCTATGTGATGCTGTAGCGGGTTATTGAGTTGTTATGTGGGTTAAGATTTTTATGATTTTAATGAAGTGTGAAATACGATTACTTTCGCTAAAGCCGTGAAAATTCTGGCCCATAAAATATAATACATCTACCATTTACTTCAAACTAATAACTCTAATGCAAAAGATTAAAAGAAGTAGTAAGGTATTCAGGAATACCTACTTATTCAATAATGAGAAAATATCAAAAATATTCACTAAGTATGTGCTAGTTCTAGATTAATGTGAAACTGGTATGTCAGTTTTTATTATCTGTTTCTCTTTTTAGTCTCCCACATTTTGAACAGCCGCGGCAAAGAGTTATTGGTTGTGAACGGCTTCACATTCTACTGCCGAAAGATTTCCCACAAAGGAACCAAGTACTGGTACTGCACTTCAGGGTCCTCATGCAGAACAGTGGTCAACGAATCTAAAACAGGTGTCATCTTGAAGAAAAAGTTGGACCACACTCACCCGCCACCGCGATTCGTTATACGGAATGGTGTTTATGTTAAACTATAAAATTCTCGTGCCTCGTATCTCATGTTACAATTTTTTTTATGCTTAATGCAATAAAAATTCTATTCCATAGATCATGAATATTTTTGTTTCTTAGAATTACCATTTACAAATGGAGCAAAAAACTTGTGCATGAAACCTGTTTTACATATTCTGTTGGTATGTGTATATATTATTTCAAAATTAAACAGCGCAACAACGTAGTCTATGTATAGTGTATGGTATCAACTGGAACTATGTTGCCTCATTCTCAAACATTTCTAAAGATAAATGTCTCTGTTTCCCACTAATGATCATAAGTAGGTACATCTATTGAAATCGTGCTTCTGATCGATCCCCTCGTCACCTGTTATTTAACCAAATTTTGGCTTGTTTCACAGCTCATTGGGTTTACAATATTCGAGGAAAGGAGATCCTTCTCTACAATGGCTATTCATTTTATTTGGATATTCACAACAGTAAATATACCCGCGCTACTTGGCGTTGTCAAAACCCAAGTTGCAGATCACGAATCAGTACAACGAAAGACAGGGAGCTGATTCGCGTTTTTGAAAACCACTACCACGAAGCACCCAGATTTTTCATTCGGGATGGCATTTTAATTAAAATGTAAAATCATGTGTGAACGATTAATAAAGCTGTGTAACCAAACTACTACGTCTTTTGAGTATTTCAGCTTGAAGACTTTTAAACACCTCCATTGTGATTAGTTGATTAGAAAACAAGAACCCGTTCTCTCACGAATACAAGTGGATTTTATCTTGATACATCTTCTCGGAGTTTACGTTACGCATTAATTACTACAACTTCGAGTCTGTAGTTCAAAGACCACCTTTGATTATTTGGTATTTTGCAGGCTTTGCTACACAATGGCTTAAAAATACGCGAGGAAAGGCGATTCTTGTCTTCAACGGATACTCCTTTTACCTGGATAAACACAGCAGCAAAGGCATGCTGGATGCCTGGCGATGCAAAAGCTCCGCTTGTAGATCGCGAATCAGCGCAACGAAAGAACAGCACATCGTCCGTATGAATATTGAGCATGGGCATCCTCCACCAAGATTTGTAGTTAGACAAGGTGTTTACATTAAATTGTAAAATGTTAACGCAGCTTTACAAACACGGGTAGGCAATCACCAGTTAGTTAATTAATTTAGTTGGTTACCTAAGCCTTTGATTTTATTAATCAAAGATAGTAGAAAATTCACAAGAACAATTATTGTTCTACAAAAAAAAACTTTTCTCAAGTGTGTTGATACTGAATTTTACTATGAATATCTTTCAGTTTACTAAATACATGAGTTGATTACATTTGTTTCTTTGATTCTGTTGATCTGAAATCATCATTTATTTTTATTATTGCCAGTTAAAAGCATATTTCTTTAGTAAAGTACGTGATATTATAAGTATGTTTGGGAGATCCACGAAAGAATTATCCACATTTAACTTTGTGTTCATGATTCAAAAACTATTGCAGTTGAACTAGTAAGCAATAAATGGGGTAGAACTAGTAAGCACTATTAATCTCTAACGGCTACATTTTCTCATATTTTAAACCACAACACAACAGCAATATACAGCAATTGTTAGCATAATAATCGCTTTAAATTATTCTTCACAAGTTTACCCAAAACAAAGTAGAAATACTTATAGCCAATAGAGATATGATATATACCTACCTGATTTGAGAATTTTTTTGATTCGCAGTTTACTTCGCAATGAACAACCGCGGTTTCGAGGTATTAATATGCAACGGATATGCTTTTTATATTCACAAACCCAGCAGCAAAGGAGAACGTAAGCGCTGGTGTTGCACTAAAAGAAAGTGTGGTGCCAGGATCACTACCACAGATAAACGAATTTTACGGTCAAATACTGACCATCAACATCTGCCTCATCCGTTTGTCATACGGAATGGATATTATATCAAAATTTAAGTGCTTGTATATAGATCTAGGGATGGTAAGCCTGACAGAAATATTATAAAAATTTGATTCAAAACCATAAAATTAGTTTTGATTTTGGATGGCTAACGCTTGTCATTGAATGACGTAATTCCTGCAGGTTTCTTTGTACCTACGCTACTGCAGCGGCTGAAATATACTGGTCTTTGACGGCAACTCCTTCTGCCTCCATAAGATCAGCAGCAGCTCTGCCCGCATCACCTGGTGCAGAACCGATTCCCGCTGCAAACCTTGGGTCACCACAACCAAAGATCAAGGCATCTATCTACTCCTTATATTCCATGACGTAGATAGGAAATGAAATACATGTTGAATACAAGATTTGTTTACAATTTTCGTGACTTCTATAAAAATAAAGTACAGAACGTTTAACTGCCGTATTCCGTAAACAGATAATTTATCCAATAGGTACTTACGTGCATTGTCGATTGGGCAGTCACTGGATTAAAAACAGGATTGCGTTCAGTACCGAATCAAATCGGCCCTCAACACGGCTATACATTTTACCTACATCAGGGTAACAGTATCAGAGGAAGAATTATTTCTGGTACTGCACCCGAGAAGACTGCAAAGCGAGAATCAGTGGGTCGAGGGAGAGAGACATACAACGTGGTGCAAGATCATCACCATCCACCGGGTAAATAGTCGTCATAGGGTCGATTGCAAAAAAAGATATACATAGTTAAGGCCTTAAGGCCTGATTAGGTAATCAAAACAAAAATCACGATCGCGTCAATTGTGTTAAGGGCACCATTCGTGGCACGATAAATCGCTTCGATTGATTGGACGAAAATCGTGGCGATCGATCGCTTTATAATTACCAAACATACACGAAGCAATTGATCGTTACGATCGCGTCATACACGAAGCGAAGGCTACGATCTATCATTTACTCGTTGGAAACGGTACAATAAAGTCGCTGGACCCAATTAAATATGGATAACGATCTCCTTTTTTTTACCTATGTGGCGTTATATTTGATCCAGCTTCGACTAAAGAAAAAGAAGTCGAGGGTAGGTACCTACACGAACACGTACCAAGGGATGCAGTGCGTGCGGTTCCGCGTTAAGAATGAGACTAAAATCGAATCGTTGATCGCAAAGTACCACACAAAATCGATCTATCGTTACGATATTCATGATTGCATGGATTTTTGTTGCGATTTCCGATATCGTCTTCGATCAAGTAAATCGTTAGCGATATTGAAATACATTATCGATTGGTCGTTTCGATCGGTTTATAACGATGGATCGTACAGATGAATCTTACCATGTATGGGCCCCTTTAGGCACCAAAATTAGTGATACAAACTATGTGATATACTCAGTACAACGACCTTTGGCAGTAGAAAAAACCGGTGCTTATTGTTATTGACTTTATTGCCATTTTTGACTGCCAAAAGTTGTCACACAAAATTTCACATCGTAACACAAAATTATGAAGTTAAATTTTGTTTACACCAAAGGCCATTATTTATTATGTATTTTAATATAAGGCGTATTATGAGGCTTAGTTTTGTTTTTTTTCAATCGACCCCATACGTGACGAAGTCTGCGTAAAATTATAATTTCTACTTCTCTGTAATCAATTTAATGGAAATAAACTAGTCAAAGCATATTCATAGTTTAGAAATCCGTCGCCTTAACTACTATGTCTACGTGTTAAAATGTTATATCACCTTGCTTGTCCTATCACTGGCTTACATTAAGTAGGGAAGATTAAAACGTAAATAGCTTAGGGAAAAATCTGTAGGTAATTCAAAATAAATAAATGGTAGCGAAATAAAGTCAAAATGGCTCAAAGAAACACTCATGTTGTCCGAATAAACTGCCTATGACTAGCCAGGCGAGCGCGCTATTATTCATACTTTTAATTATTTAAATTAAAGTTTACTAAATACATGAGTTGATTTTATTTGTTTCTTTGTTTCTGTTGATCTCAAATCATCATTATTTTTATTATTGCCAGTTAAAAGCATATTTATTTTAGTGAAGTGCGTGGTATTATAAGTATGTTTGGGAGAACCACGAAAGAATTATCCAAAATATACTTTGTGTTCATGATTCAAAAACTGTTGCAGTTGAACTAGTAAGCAATAAATGGGGTAAGACACTATTAATCTCCAACGGCTACGTTTTCTATCTGCATAACAGCAATATACAACAATTGTTATGATCTATTCCTGATTTGAGAATTTGTTTATTGAATTCGCAGTTTACTTCGCAATGAACAACCGCGGCTTCGAGGTATTAATATGCAACGGATATGCTTTTTATATTCACAAACCCAGCAGCAAAGGAGAACGTAAGCGCTGGTGTTGCACTAAAAGAAAGTGTGGTGCCAGGATCACTACCACAGATAAACGAATTTTACGGTCAAATACTGACCATCAACATCTGCCGCATCCGTTTGTCATACGGAATGGATATTATATCAAAATTTAAGTGCTTGTATATAGATCAAGGAATGGTAAGCCTGGTAGAAATATTAAAAAAATTTATACAACACCATAAAATTAGTTTTGATTTTGGATGGCTACCGCTTGTCATTGAATGACGTAATTCCTGCAGGTTTCTTTGTGCCTATGCTACTGCAGCGGCCAAAATATACTCGTCTTTGATGGCTACTCCTTCTGCCTCCATAAGAGCAGCAGCAGCTCTGCCCGCATCACCTGGTGCAGAACCGATTCCCGCTGCAAACCTCGGGTCACCACAACCAAAGATCAAGGCATCTATCTATTCCTTATATTCCATGACGTAGATAGGAAATTAAATGCATGTTGAATACAAGATTTGTTTACAATTTTCGTAACTTCTATAAAAATAAAGTACAGAACGTTTAACTGCCGTATTCCGTAAACAGATAATTTATCCAATAGGTACTTACGTGCATTATCGATTGGGCAGTCACTGGATTAAAAACAGGATTGCGTTCAGTACCGAATCAAATGGGCCCTCAACACGGCTATACATTTTACCTACATCAGCAGGCTTAGCACATGATTGGTGCGATAGTATGTCGCCGCGAGATAGATCTCCCGTCCTTCACTAGCTATATTAACAAAATAGGGACGGATAGACTATCTCGCGATTCTCGCGGCGAGATACTGTCGCGCCAATCATGTGCTAAGCATACAGGGTAACAGTATCCGAGGAAGAATTATTTCTGGTACTGCACCCGAGATGACTGCAAAGCGAGAATCAGTGGGTCGAGGGAGAGAGACATACAACGTGGTGCAAGATCATCACCATCCACCGAGTGAATAGTCGTCATAGGGTCGATTGCAAAAAAAAGATATACACAGTTAAGGCCTTAAGGCCTGATTAAGTAATCAAAACAAAAATCACGATCGCGTCAATTGTGTTAAGGGCACCATTCGTGGCACGATAAATCGCTTCGATTGATTGGACGAAAATCGTGGCGATCGATCGCTTTAAAATTACCAAACATACACGAAGCAATTGATCGCGTCATACACGAAGCAATAGATGGCTACGATCTATCATTTCGTTGGAAACGGTACAATAAAGTCGCTGGACCCAATTAAATATGGATAACGATCTCCTTTTTTTTACCTATGTGGCGTTATATTTGATCCAGCTTCGACTAAAGAAAAGTAAGTCGAAGGTAGGTTCCTACACGAACACGTACCAAGGGATGCAGTTCATGCGGTTCCGCGTCAAGAATGAGACTAAAATCGAATCGTTGATCGCAAAGTACCACACAAAATCGATCTATCGTTACGATATTCATGATTGCATGGATTTTTGTTGCGATTTCCGATATCGTCTTCGATCAAGTAAATCGTTAGCGATATTGAAATACATTATCGATTGGTCGTTTCGATCGGTTTATAACGATGGATCGATCTTACCATGTATGGACCCCTTTAGGCACCAAAATTAGTGATACAAACTATGTGATATACTCAGTACAACGACCTTTGGCAGTAGAAAAAGGCGGAAAATTAAAAAAAGAATTCGGTGCTTATTGTTGAATACTCGTGGAAAATTTGACTTTATTGCCATTTTGACTGCCAAAAGTTGTCACACAAAATTTTACATCGTAACACAAAAATTATGAAGTTAAATTTTGTTTACACCAAAGGCCTTTATTATGTATTTTAATATAAGGCGTATTATGAGGCTTAGTTTTGTTTTTTTTTTCAATCGACCCCATACGTGACGAAGTCTGCGTAAAATTATAATTTCTACTTCTCTGTAATCAATTTAATGGAAATAAACTAGTCAAAGCATATTCATAGTTTAGGAATCCGTCGCCTTAACTAAAATGTTATATCACCTTGCTTGTCCTATCACTGGCTTACATTAAGTAGGGAAGATTAAAACGTAAATAGCTTAGGAAAAAATCTGTAGGTAATTCAAAATAAATAAATGGTAGCGCTATTATTCATACTTTTAATTATTTAAATTAAAGATTACTAAATACATGAGTTGATTTTATTTGTTTCTTTGTTTCGGTTGATCTCAAATCATCATTATTTTTATTATTGCCAGTTAAAAGCATATTTATTTTAGTGAAGTGCGTGGTATTATCAGTAAGTATGTTTGGGAGAACCACGAAAGAATTATCCAAAATATAACTTGTGTTCATGATTCAAAAACTGTTGCAGTTGAACTAGTAAGCAATAAATGGGGTAAGACACTATTAATCTCCAACGGCTACGTTTTCTATCTGCATAACAGCAATATACAACAATTGTTATGATCTATACCTGATTCGAGAATTTGTTTATTGTATTCGCAGTTTACTTCGCAATGAACAACCGCGGCTTCGAGGTATTAATATGCAACGGATATGCTTTTTATATTCACAAACCCAGCAGCAAAGGAGAACGTAAGCACTGGTGTTGCACTAAAAGAAAGTGTGGTGCCAGGATCACTACTACCACAGATAAACGAATTTTACGGTTAAATACTGACCATCAACATCTGCCGCATCCGTTTGTCATACGGAATGGATATTATATCAAAATTTAAGTGCTTGTATATATGTCGCAGGCGGATTGTATAATCCGCCGTATTACAATACGACTAGCCGGATTACAAAACAGCCCTGTTTTGTAATACGGCGGATTGACGATTAGCCGCATTGTCATTCCGATACGTTCTTCAATATGGCGGCCCACGTTTAGCCGTATTGAAAAACTATTCCGATTGTAGGGTGACCATACTTACAAAATAAACTCTCTGTTTGGTCCAGAGTTTTTTTAACGTTCCGCTTTGAGAATTATAGAAGTTGCTTAGTTGTTCATCAAAGTTTTTCTTAAATTCACTGTTTTCGCACATATTTAACACTTTTTCGTCGTTTATTCCACGATTAACTTGTAAATTCACAACAACACTCCCGGCAAACGACGCCATTTTTGTTGTTATGACAGACAACACCATGAGTGTCAAAAATGGGAACCAAAAACTGACAAAGCGGCGGCTCATGACTCGCCGTATTGCAATATGGCTAGCCGCATTGAATAACGTTTGGCGCCGAACACAATCCGCCTGATTTTCATTTAGCCGTATTCAATCCGGCTAATCGTCAATCCGCCGTATTACAAAACAGGGCTGTTTTGTAATCCGGCTAGGCGTATTGTAATACGGCGGATTATACAATCCGCCTTCGACATATAGATCAAGGAATGGTAAGCCTGGTAGAAATATTAAAAAAATTGATACAACACCATAAAATTAGTTTTGATTTTGGATGGCTACCGCTTGTCATTGAATGACGTAATTCCTGCAGGTTTCTTTGTGCCTACGCTACTGCAGCGGCCAAAATATACTGGTCTTTGACGGCTACTCCTTCTGCCTCCATAAGAGCAGCAGCAGCTCTGCCCGCATCACCTGGTGCAGGACCGATTCCCGCTGCAAACCTCGGGTCACCACAACCAAAGATCAAGGCATCTATCTACTCCTTATATTCCATGACGTAGATAGGAAATTAAATACACGTTGAATAAAACATTTGTTTACAATTTTCGTAACTTCTATAAAAATAAAGTACAGAACGTTTAACTGCCGTATTCCGTAAACAGATAATTTATCCAATAGGTACTTACGTGCATTGTCGATTGGGCAGTCACTGGATTAAAAACAGGATTGCGTTCAGTACCGAATCAAATCGGCCCTCAACACGGCTATACATTTTACCTACATCAGCAGGCTTAGCACATGATTGGTGCGATAGTATGTCGCCGCGAGATAGATCTCCCGTCCTTCACTAGCTGTATTAACAAAAGAGGGACGGATAGACTATCTCGCGATTCTCGCGGCGAGATACTGTCGCGCCAATCATGTGCTAAGCATACAGGGTAACAGTATCAGAGGAAGAATTATTTCTGGTACTGCACCCGAGATGACTGCAAAGCGAGAATCAGTGGGTCGAGGGAGAGAGACATACAACGTGGTGCAAGATCATCACCATCCACCGAGTGAATAGTCGTCATAGGGTCGATTGCAAAAAAAAGATATACACAGTTAAGGCCTTAAGGCCTGATTAAGTAATCAAAACAAAAATCACGATCGCGTCAATTGTGTTAAGGGCACCATTCGTGGCACGATAAATCGCTTCGATTGATTGGACGAAAATCGTGGCGATCGATCGCTTTAAAATTACCAAACATACACGAAGCAATTGATCTTTACGATCGCGTCATACACGAAGCAATAGATGGCTACGATCTATCATTTACTCGTTGGAAACGGTACAATAAAGTCGCTGGACCCAATTAAATATGGATAACGATCTCCTTTTTTTTTTACCTATGTGGCGTTATATTTGATCCAGCTTCGACTAAAGAAAAGTAAGTCGAGGGTAGGTTCCTACACGAACACGTACCAAGGGATGCAGTGCGTGCGGTTCCGCGTTAAGAATGAGACTAAAATCGAATCGTTGATCGCAAAGTACCACACAAAATCGATCTATCGTTACGATATTCATGATTGCATGGATTTTTGTTGCGATTTCCGATATCGTCTTCGATCAAGTAAATCGTTAGCGATTTTGAAATACATTATCGATTGGTCGTTTCGATCGGTTTATAACGATGGATCGTACAGATGAATCTTACCATGTATGGGCCCCTTTAGGCACCAAAATTAGTGATACAAACTATGTGATATACTCAGTACAACGACCTTTGGCAGTAGAAAAAACCGGTGCTTATTGTTATTGACTTTATTGCCATTTTTGACTGCCAAAAGTTGTCACACAAAATTTCACATCGTAACACAAAAATTATGAAGTTAAATTTTGTTTACACCAAAGGCCATTATTTATTATGTATTTTAATATAAGGCGTATTATGAGGCTTAGTTTTGTTTTTTTTTCAATCGACCCCATACGTGACGAAGTCTGCGTAAAATTATAATTTCTACTTCTCTGTAATCAATTTAATGGAAATAAACTAGTCAAAGCATATTCATAGTTTAGAAATCCGTCGCCTTAACTACTATGTCTACGTGTTAAAATGTTATATCACCTTGCTTGTCCTATCACTGGCTTACATTAAGTAGGGAAGATTAAAACGTAAATAGCTTAGGAAAAAATCTGTAGGTAATTCAAAATAAATAAATGGTAGCGAAATAAAGTCAAAATGGCTCAAAGAAACACTCCTGTTGTCCGAATAAACTGCCTATGACTAGCCAGGCGAGCGCGCTATTATTCATACTTTTAATTATTTAAATTAAAGTTTACTAAATACATGAGTTGATTTTATTTGTTTCTTTGTTTCTGTTGATCTCAAATCATCATTATTTTTATTATTGCCAGTTAAAAGCATATTTATTTTAGTGAAGTGCGTGGTATTATAAGTATGTTTGGGAGAACCACGAAAGAATTATCCAAAATATACTTTGTGTTCATGATTCAAAAACTGTTGCAGTTGAACTAGTAAGCAATAAATGGGGTAAGACACTATTAATCTCCAACGGCTACGTTTTCTATCTGCATAACAGCAATATACAACAATTGTTATGATCTATTCCTGATTTGAGAATTTTTTTATTGAATTCGCAGTTTACTTCGCAATGAACAACCGCGGCTTCGAGGTCTTAATATGCAACGGATATGCTTTTTATATTCACAAACCCAGCAGCAAAGGAGAACGTAAGCACTGGTGTTGCACTAAAAGAAAGTGTGGTGCCAGAATCACTACTACCACAGATAAACGAATTTTACGGTTAAATACTGACCATCAACATCTGCCGCATCCGTTTGTCATACGGAATGGATATTATATCAAAATTTAAGTGCTTGTATATAGATCAAGGAATGGTAAGCCTGGTAGAAATATTAAAAAAAAATGATACAACACCATAAAATTAGTTTTGATTTTGGATGGCTACCGCTTGTCATTGAATGACGTAATTCCTGCAGGTTTCTTTGTGCCTACGCTACTGCAGCGGCCAAAATATACTGGTCTTTGACGGCTACTCCTTCTGCCTCCATAAGAGCAGTAGCAGCCTTGCCTGCATCACCTGGTGCAGGACCGATTCCCGCTGCAAACCTCGGGTCACCACAACCAAAGATCAAGGCATCTATCTACTCCTTATATTCCATGACGTAGATAGGAAATTAAATACATGTTGAATAAAACATTTGTTTTCAATTTTCGTAACTTCTATAAAAAATTAGTACAGAACGTTTAACTGCCGTATTCCGTAAACAGATAATTTATCCAATAGGTACTTACGTGCATTGTCGATTGGGCTGTCACTGGATTCAAAATACATAGGATTGCGTTCAGTTCCGAATCAAGTCGGCCCTCAACACGGCTATACATTTTACCTACATAAGGGTAACAGTATCAGAGGAAGAATTAAATATCTCTGGTACTGCACCCGAAAAGACTGCAAAGCGAGAATCAGTGGGTCCAGGAAGAGAGACATACAACGTGGTGCAAGATCATCACCACCCACCGAGTAAATAGGTCGTCATAGGGTCGATTGCAAAAAAAATTTTGGTACATATTTAAGGCCTTAAGGAGTAATCAAAACAAAAATCACGATCGCGTCAATTGTGTTAGACACCAAAATTAGTGATACAAACTATGTGGTATACTCTGTACAACGACCTTTGGCAGTAGAAAAGGGCGGAAAAAAAATTAGGTGCTTATTGTTGAATACTCATGGAAAATGTGAATTTATCGCTACTTTTGACTGCCAAAAGTTGTCGCAAAAAATCGGAAAATTAAAAAAAAATTTGGTGCTTATTGTTGAATACTCATGGAAAATTTGAATTTATCGCCATATTTCACTGCCAAAAGTTGTCACACAAAATCGGAATATTAAAAAAAAATTAGGTGCTTATATTGTTGAATATTCATGGAAAATTTGAATTTATCGCCATTTTTGACTGCCAGAAGTTGTCACACAAAATTTAAGATCGTAACACAAAAATCATGAAGTTAAATTTTGTTTACACCAAAGGCCTTAATTAATTATGTATTTTAATATAAGGCGTATTATAAGGCTTAGTTTTGTTTTTTTTTGCAATCGACCCCATACGTGACGGAGTCTGCATAAAATTATAATTTCTACTTATCTGTAATCAATTTAATGGGAATAAACTAGAGAAAGCATATTCATAGTTAAGAAATCCATCGCATTAACGACTATGTATACGCGTTAAAATGTTATATCACC
This sequence comes from Thaumatotibia leucotreta, assembly GCA_025490895.1. Classification (NCBI taxonomy): domain Eukaryota; kingdom Metazoa; phylum Arthropoda; class Insecta; order Lepidoptera; family Tortricidae; genus Thaumatotibia; species Thaumatotibia leucotreta. The sequence goes on from JALPQI010012195.1 coordinate 33,826, forward strand.
TTGCTTGTCCTATCACTGGCTTTCATTAAGTAGGGAAGGTCAAAACGTAAATAGCTTAGGAAAAAATCTGTAGGTAATTCAAAATAAATAAAATGGTAGCGAAATAAAGTCAAAATTGCTCAAAGAAACACTCATGTTGTCCGAATAAACTGCCTATGACTAGCCAGGCGAGCGCGCTTATTATTCATACTTTTAATTATTTAAATTAAAATTTCAGTTTCCTGGGTCCGTACTGCTCGGGGCAAGGAACAGTTAGTCTACAATGGTTATACATTCTACCTACACAAGGGTAACAGCAGAAGATGTTTTAACTTCTGGTATTGCACAGGAAAAAACTGCAAAGCGAGAATCAGTGCGACGAGGGAGAGAGATATATTCAAAGTGGTAGAGGGCCATAGCCATCCACCGAGTCATTTAAAATTTACATACGTGACTGAGTAATTATATTAGATGCTGTTTGAAAAAATATGAAACTGATTTGATTTTATATTCGAGTCATAAAGAGTAAAAAGGAATGCTTAAGCTCTGTAGCATATTATATATTAACGAAAAACGGGTCTTTACGCGATTAAGATCCGTTTGTCGTTAACATACGAGCAATAATCGTGAAAGTTTAAATCTATATACACGGTGTTACGTCAGCATTCCGAAAGATTTTAATACTGGATTCCTGACCATATTTAGAGTCTTTAATGTTATATAAAATTTCCTGGGTTCGGCTTGGTTTCAGAGATAATCAACCTTTTTTTGAAATAAGTTTTTCGACGTAACTCGTCATGTAACTTCTTTTGGATTACAATGCTACCACAATGTGTTCTAATATTACCACACCTTTTGCCTGACAATCAAAAAATACGAATAGACTGGACGAAATAACCTCTACCTAAAAAAAAACAATTGAAATAAATAATTTAAACAAATTGTTATTATGATAAAAAGTACTGGAAATGTTAAAAAGTATTCAAATCGGCCTAAAAAAAGAAAAAAAAAAATTTTTTTGGTAGAATTGACATTAGGTCTCATAATATTTTTTGTTTATTTTGATGTCTAGAATGCATAGTTAAAATCTTTAGTAATACTCGCGTAACACCGTGTATTTATAGCATATTGTTAGGTTTTTTCATAGCAAGCAAAATTGAATCAAAATTTGTGCATAATAAGGTCTTTGTTCT